>JASVEL010009791.1:0-86968 GCA_032618575.1 Nicotiana noctiflora
AGTTATAAAGTCGGACGATCCCGCAGGTCCCCTGTACGTAGCCCCCTCCTCGATTCGAGTTGTCCGCTCGGGTACATAGTCTAGTACCAATGAAAATCAGAATATTGAGCCTAGATTTAAGACTATTATTTGCATCATATCTAACTTAGGGGACTTAATAGAGGGGTTAGGTTTGTCAGGGACAGGTGACCCAGGATATCAAAGACCGAGCATGATTATATGTTGCATTTATTTGTCCTGGATTATTATGCTAACCAGCTAAATACCTGAAAACAAAAAGAGATAAAAATAGCATTTTTTAGAATAGCAATATCTAAAATATTGACGAAACGCTGTCGAAATTTTGAGAAAAGATAAGTTTGAAAATAATCGGAATAATTTCTGTCGAAATATTTCGTCTTAAAACAATTTGACCAAACTACGCTGGTTTGATTTTCACCACTGGGCGAGATACGTAGGCAACCCGTGACGGGTCCAACCATCCTTCTCAAAAAATAACCAAAAATATCGAATTTTTAGTTTTTCGAAAAATCAAAGTGATTCCATTTTTGAAAATAGCCGAATGTTCCGAAAGGATGCTAGAAGGCTGTTTTTGCAAACTGGCCGCTTTTGAAGTCATTTCCTTTAAATAATTATAGCCTTGAAATCTTCAAACGAGGTATTGAAAGGTTGATTCTTATGAAATAATGAAAATTTTCCTTGAAAAAGATTTTGTTTTCTTTTTGAGTCAAATAATATGAGTTTAATCGCCTTTAATAAATGTGCAGGATGAGCACAGTACAAAATGAACCCTTTTCACTAATGAATAAAATCCCTTTGGAATTACTATTGTGGTGGAATGATTTAGGCCAAGATGGACAGGATTGGGTCAAGAAATATTTGGAAGATCTTATTGGGCTGCTTGACATAGTACCTCGAGGTGATATTATCTGAGCTTTAGTTTCCTGTTGGGATCCCGCACACAACGTGCTCCACTTCTCGGACTTTTAGCTCACTCCGACATTGGAGGAAATTTCTAATTACATCGGAAAGGGTGAGGTTCCCTTAAAAGACAAATATCTGGTTGCTCCAAGGGCCATCACTGTGCATAGATTCCTCGATTCCTTAAAAATAGACAGAAATGTTCACAATGAAGATTTGGTCCACGGGTTTTGCACCGTGAAATTTATATACCGCAGATATGGCCACGTTGGAGGATTCAATGTTCCAACGAAAAAACTCTACAACAAAGTGAACCGGGCAAAATGGGAGGAACACAAGCGTTTTGCCTTCACGGTAGCCTGTCTGGGGTTAATAATATTTCCAAGGAAAGAAGGGAATATCGACATCATAGTTGCCAGGATTGTGAATACTCTCCTTACACAGGATAACAATACTTTTGCACCAATGATAGTGGCCGATATCTTCCGTGCTCTCACGGCCTGCAAAGCGGGAGAAGATTTCTTCGAGGGGTGTAATATACTACTTCAGATGTGGATGATAGAGCATTTATGCCGCCATCCTCAGTTTTTGAGCTATGGATCGTCTGAAAAGGCTTGTATCAAAGAATTCTACATGAGGACAAAAGAGGCCAAATTGCCAGAAGGGTCGAAAGGTTAGATCACATATTTTCTGTCACGACCCCAAATCCGATCGCGATGGCGCCAAGCACACTGCTAGGCCAGCCTGACCACTCAATAACAATAATGGAGCTAGGAGCTCGCTTTATCCCAATTAAACATATCAAAAAATGAATCAACAGTGATATATATATATATCGAAAACGGGGAACCAAGTCCCAACACATACCAACTCCCATAGACCGAAGGGTCAAGAGTCAAGAGCCTCTAAAAGAACATAAGTGTAATAATGGTTTACAAGATACCAAGTGCGGAAAGAAATAGCAATACAGAATCAAAAGACAGTAAGAAGGAATATCGGGTCCTGCGGACTCTGCAGCTACCTCGAATATCCTACGGATGTCGCCTCGAACAACTACCGGATCACTGCTGAGAGGTACCTGGATCTGCACACAAGGTGCAGGGAGTAAAATGAGTACTGCCAGACTTAGTGGTAATAAACAGGGGTAAGACATCGCAGATAAGAAATCCGCAATAAAGCACTATGTAAAGCTGTCATCAAATACCCTGTCACAGAATCAATATCAACTGTACCTGTACCAACAAGTACCAGCAAAATAGTATAACAGCTATCAGATGTAGCTAAATGCAATGGAATGCATGATATGACCGCTACGGCACGTAGCCCGATCCAATTTGGGTACCCGTGCTCACTGTAGGGGTTCAGACTCCGGAGGGGCTCCTACAGCCCAAGCACAATATTACTGCAGCGTGCAGTCCGATCCAACATATATACCGCTGCGGCGCGCAGCCTGATCCACTACCAGTCAGCTAATATGCAAATACAGCCTCGCAGGCTCAAAAGTAGTTTTGAAAACCCCTTTTATCATTTTTCAGTTGGAAAACAGTAATATCAAGTTCCAGAGATTTGGAAATAGCATGATAACAGAAATAACTACGGACTGGTAGTAAACTAGCATGTTAATATCATAAGACCATGATAACGATCCTCGCGGGATCCAATAACTGGCTCACAGCCCACAAGTATACTCAACCGTCCAAGAAGGAGGTTCAACGACTCAAGAGTAGCCAATATCACAATATAGTATGCAATCATCCGAGAAGGAGGATCGACGGCTCAAGAATAGCCAATATCATAATACAGTAACAACAGGTCGGACTGAACCATAGTCCCCAAATCACAATCGACCCCGCACTCACAAGAAAGTACGTGTCTCGCCGCTATACAGCGTCACAAAGTGGTATACCGGGGTTTCGAACCCGCTGGTCATCACCCACATCTATTACGCACCTCAAAATAGCGCGACGACTAGTCTGGAATGCCCTTGCCACGAGAATCAATCTCCGCACACATAGAATTTGATCAAATACAGTAAATACACATCAAATTAGACCAATGGAACGATACCCAGTCAAAACAACTCAATTTACAAAGTTGCCAAAACCCGACTTTC
This sequence comes from Nicotiana noctiflora, assembly GCA_032618575.1. NCBI lineage: Eukaryota > Viridiplantae > Streptophyta > Magnoliopsida > Solanales > Solanaceae > Nicotiana > Nicotiana noctiflora. The sequence goes on from JASVEL010009791.1 coordinate 3,035, forward strand.
GGTACGCTTCTCAAAAAATTACAAAAGTCACATATTCAGAATCCTCATCTCAATACGAGTCTAGGCATATAAAATTTTACAAAATCGGACTCCGTTTGGCCACTCAAATCAGTGTTTTTCTTCAATTTTAGGCCTAGGGCTCAAACCCACCTTTAATCTTTCATTTACAGGGAATTAACCAAGGATTTCATGTTAAAATGATGTAATTAAGCCACAAAACTTACCTCCGATGAATCCCCGATGAATTCCCAGCAATTTCCCATCAATACCTTCTCTTAGAACTCAAAAATGGTGGAAAAATGACCTAAAATCGATTTTATCAACTCACTGATTTTTTTTCGGAAATCACTCTTCACGGGTTACTGTTTATGGGTGTCGACACTGTTCACCCGCGCTGTTACTGTTCACGCGCGGGGATTACTATTCATGCGCTGCAGAAAAATGCAGCAGCAATACAGAAATTGCAGCACACAACCATTTTCACTAAAATGGCTCTAACTCCATCATACCAACTCGGAATTCGATGATTCTTTTTCTTATGGCTCCGTAATTTCGATATGGATCCAGTGGTTCAAACAAAACTGAATTTGGATCTCATTTACTCATTACAACATCAATTTTGCTCATTAAACAATTAATTCACATTTCGCGTCAAAAACCCAATCGCAACTTGATGAAATTACACCAAACTTTCCAGATCAGTTCTATAATTCATTATCTAAATTCTCGAAGTCTCAAAATCAAATTTGAATCTCTAGAACTAAAAATAGACCTTTGGATCATTACATTTATGCTCAAAACGGCAAAAATCTTCCAAAAATGACCCGTTGGGCATCCGTATCACGCCCGAGACCCCCGGGACCCCGACCGATAACACCAACCAGTCCCAAAAAATGATACAAACTTGTTCTAAGCATAAAAACACCATCCTAAACATCAAAATCACCAATTACACACGGATTCAAGCCTAAGTTTCTTCAAAATTTCCGAAACTAACATTCGATCAAAAACCCGACCAAACGACGGCCGAATGACCTGAAATTCTGCGGATATATCCAAAATCACATAACGAAGCTACAGGAATTGTCGGAATTCCATTCTGACCCCCGGATCAAAATCTCACCTACCGTTTGGATTTCGCCAAAATTCAACCTTAGCCAATTCAAGCCTATTTCTACACCGGACCTCCAAATTCAATTCCGATTGCTCCCCTAAGTCACAAATCACCTCCCGGAACTAACCGAATCATCGGAATCCGATTCCGAGCCCTCTAACTAAATAGTCAACTCCGGGTTGACTTTCCATATTCAAGTTTCCTTCAAAAAGACTATATGCTTCATTTTCAATCCAAATCACTCCTAACTCACCCGATAGACTCTAACACTGATATAGAAGCATAAAACATATAATTACAACATAACGGGGTGGTAATTCCCATGACGACGGGCCCGGTCGTCACATTCTCCCCAACTTAAGCAAATGCTCGTCCTCAAGCGGACCCAAAGTTGTACTAGAAGCAACCCAATAGCTGAATGACCTTACCAAGCATATATTCGGGCGATCACACGTCACCCTATCTCTTATAAGTCCGAAAACACCATATAGCTGAAACCTCACAGACCATCTGAATCATAAAGCACATTGCACTCTCCGAAATCATATACCAAATGCTAATCCCATGCCTATGCTCAGGATACACTAGAATCCACTGCAATAACCCTTACTCACCACTCCGGGTGAGATCATATGATGTCTCAAACAACCCAATCACTCGAGACGATAGTCTCTAATCACAATAATTTCCCGCGATAACCAAATACCAACTGAAAAACCTTTCTCATTAGCTAATGTCTTAGTCCAACACCTTCATATACTGCCCACGGCGACCGAACACGCGATATATCGAATCCATCTCTCAAGTCAACCATTCATGAATCCATTTCCCTTTTAACTGATACCACAATAGATTTCGGAGCCGAACCTCGATATTACCTTTTTAACCAGCTGAAATCACATATACTCACACTCATTATTGGCTCCAACGGCCATTTCGATTATAACATACCGCACTGGTGATATGACACCTCAACACCGGCCTAAGCCACGACGAGCACAACACATGCTCCAATAAGAAACGTCTGAACATAACCAAATCATGACAACTGTCTCCAACAAAAGAACTGTAATTCATTTCCTCTGTACCATCATAACATAGAACTGAGATCGCGTCTCGCATTATAGAAATAGAGTACATGACTTATTCTCGAAAGGTCATAACATCGCGTGGTCTTGCCACGACTCATGATTCTATCCAAACACTATTACTCATGAAGCACCTCAAGTTACCAAGCTCAAAACGGTCAGCCACGCACATATTTAGGTCCGAACCCAAACAATCAATCTCACCCACGGTGAAACAATTAATGTACGCTATCAAATCCTGAAAGGACACAACCGATGTGCCATTCGCCAAGTGATACTAAATACGGTCTTTTCCTTAGAAGCCAGGAAGTATTGTATACCAGGTAACATATAACCAACTCTAGTTTTACATTACACTGTTGCGGCATGCAACCCGCTCCAATGACATACTCATGGTGGCGTACCACCCGATCCAGATACCATACTTGTGGCGGCGTGCCACCCGATCCAAATAACCCTCGCAAAAGAAATGCTCATCGAGTCGATTTGCTCATTACAGTAAACATATATAGCCTCAAGCTCAGCCACAAGAAACGCATCCAACAAAGTTCCCCAATAACGGAATTGAATCCATGGTAAAAACCTCTGCGCTGATATCCGCCACGAAGGCCCAACTGACAAAGTAATACCCACCAGCCATCCGCTGGTCCTGAGGTACAACTACCCTACTGGGGCATACTCTGATGTACTCTGCTACGCAATTTGTGCCATACCATCATAGTCCATGTCATATTAGTCTAGATAACCTGACCCGTGACAACCAGTCAGCAATCAAGTATCATAATCTGAATTCGTCATATCAAGTTAAGAGAGAGCCACTAGGGCTTTTGGTTTCTAATAATCACTAAATGGTTCCGATACACACGATATACAACCACTGTATAGGCAGACTAATGATAACTTCAAGTCTCCAACACATATATAACACACGAATCACTATGCCTGATTCCGTACTTCACCGTACGAATACATAACGCACATCAAGCGTCCATTCATACCACGAAAGCCATTCAGAAATTTCACTATGCCATTAGCGACTCAATTATTACAGTCGATTCAACAAGAGAATGCCATCATACCACTAGATATTATCAGTTTACATTACTTTATCCTTTTGGACCATATTCCCTGCCAATTCACTAGAATAGTTGTACCATTTTCCTTAATCACCAGAAAGATCGATTCTTATATCACCTGCAGCTGCTCGCGCTGCTCAATAATTTTTAATGACTCCTCATAAATTATGAACTGATCTCAAAACCTTGAATATGCCATTATCAACTTTCCATAACACATCGCATATACCATACCACACTAAGATAACATGGAAATTCATATTCCTTTCTTACGCCGCAAACATCGGTGCACTCAACTAGTCAGGGACTTTCATGATCCCATATAGAGAAAACGCATTACACATTTCAAGCTTTGCATACCGACAGGAAATATACTCATTTTCAAACCTCGGTAAAACACATCATAAACTCTTTCTCCCAATTAAATTGCATAAGTTAAACTGCCAGGACTGAGTCCTTATACCCAAATCGGGCTACACAACTGCCAGCACTCAAAAGCTTTATTGCACAATATCTGCGAGACTCATTACTTCAAACATATACCAGGAATTAATCGTGTTCCTTATCATACCGTTTCCGTTTATTAACAAGTTCATCCATTTACCTAGTTTCCTTTCTGATTCATCCTTAATTTAATATTAGCCATTACTGTAGCACCATAATACATCAACTCATGTTACCACACAAGACTCGTACATAAGACCACACGGTCGAAGACACATAGGACACTGAATACTCTCTCAATGTTTCCCAAAAGTACCACATTCTACAATACATTATTTTGGAGAACTTCATGCGAGTTGAATTCGTTATCATTACCTTCCAGTACGGTTACATAGAATCCCATCATTCACATAATATAACCCAAGTCTTGATCTCTTCTAACGAAACCACCGTCTTTAGCCACATGCACAATCTTAAGACACCTGACTGTTACAAGCAAAATCTCGAACGCCGTAAACAATTCTTGGGCGTCATTCACCCTTATTCAGCTGTAATTCAACTGTCTTATTAAACAGAACCACTCGTGCCTTGCTAGAACTCTGACACCGCAGAACATGATTACATACAGAGACAATTAGCTATCTTTCCTTTCTATACACCGAACATTCCTTACCAACCTCAGTTCAAAACATCCTAGTATTTCTTCAAATCTACGAAGCACCACAACCTTTATCAGAATTTCCCAACATACTTAGAGACATAACCAACATAGCACACAACAGTGCAATCAGTTAATCAATAACAACCTCCCCAACTTGGCTCGGAGCCATACATCAAAGCACTTTTAGCCACTCATAGCATTCTTACTCAAATGATGCCACAAAGTTCTAATTAGATTAAACTCAAGTCATTTACAAGCTTCGGCGGAGATTCAATTCATCAGAAATATTGACTCTTTTGCAATTCTTGTATTCATTCACACACAACAGTTAAGCCCACTCTTTAGGTGACAACCTTTTCTATGTCCTAAATTTTCCAAATATTTTGACAGAGTTTCCTTTGTAATTTGGCGTATCCACCTGCCAGAGAATCACCAAAACCATCCTAACAATACATTCACAACTCGACAAGACATCACAATGCATATCGACAACATTAGTCTCAATACTATGCAAATCATATTATCAAAATTGTTACATGAACATGCGTTGTACCTGCTCGAATCATAACACCTATCAAATACCTTTCAATTACACATGAGAGTCAACCCACCTACTTCGCCCCAATTTAGCATTTCAGCACAATACCTTCCACCAGGATACACATAGCATAATCACTTTAGTCTTCCTGAGTTTGAACTCGTTCCACTACATATAAGGCACTTTATCTCCCAATTAAGAGATATGATAAATATTTACCACGCCCATAGCTCGGGCTACACAACAGATTACGATAAGAGTCGAACAACTAACATCTCATCCATTATCAAGCCTCCCTAATACTCTACAGATCGGCACAAGGCCCCAAACATGGCTACTAGCTCAAATACACAAATATGAGCCCAGTTTCAGTCATTATACATAGTAATTTATCAATCACGAAGGATCAAGTCCAAATCCCCAGTCACAATACCACCACGCTCGTCATATGGCGTGTGTTCCATCTCAGCACATCATTGTGTAGTGTAATTACAGGGTTTCAAACCCTCATTACATTATCTATTGCCACCACTCACAAAATCAGCACCTCGATGCTCAAGTCATAGACAAGGTCCAGCCTCAAGTCCTCCCGACTGGCCCAACATGATCTCACAGAGATTATATCCCGCCCCTCGATCGGGGAAATCACAAGCCATAAGGCAATTATACTACTGAGCGCTCGATGCGTACACAAACGTGTGGAAGAAATTTCAAAAAGTATATCTCAAGCTGAATCAAGTACGCACGATAAGAATTCCAAGAAGTGTGAAGTGTTTCCTAAAGGTTCGCAGCCTCCCGAGGATAAGTACAAGCATCCCCGTACCGATCCACAAGACTCTACTAACTAGCTCAAGACTAATGAGGCCTAGTAAACCTAGGCTCTGATACCAACTTGTCACGACCCCAAATCCGGTCGCGATGGCGCCAAGCACACTGCTAGGCCAGCCTGACCACTCAATAACAATAACGGAGCTAGGAGGTCGCTTTATCCCAATTAAACATATCAAAACATGAATCAACAGTGATATATATATATATCAAAAACGGGGAACCAAGTCCCAACACATACCAACTCCCATAGACCGAAGGGTCAAGAGTCAAGAGCCTCTAAAAGAACATAAGTGTAATAATGGTTTACAAGATACCAAGTGCGGAAAGAAATATCAATATAGAATCAAAAGATAGTGGGAAAGAATATCGGGTCCTGCGGACTCTGCAGCTACCTCAAATATCCTAGAGATGTCCCCTCGAATAGCTACCGGATCACTGCTGAGAGGTACCTGGATCTGCACACAAGGTGCAGGGAGTAAAATGAGTACTTCCAGACTCAGTGGTAATAAACAGGGGTAAGACATCGCAGATAAGAAATCCGTAATAAAGCACTATGTAAAGTTGTCATCAAATACCCTGTCACAAAATCAATATCAACTGTACCTGTACCAACAAGTACCAGCAAAATAGTATAACAACTATCAGATGTAGCTAAATACAATGCAATGTATGATATGACCGCTACAGCGCGTAGCCCGATCCAATTCGGGTACCCGTGCTCACTGTGGGGGTTCAGACTCCGAAGGGGCTCCTACAGCCCAAGCACAATATTACTACGGCGTGCAGTCCGATCCAACATATATACCGCTGCGGTGCGCAGCCCGATCCACTACAAGTTAGTTAATATGCAAATACAGCAGCCTCAAAAGTAGTTTTGAAAACCCTTTTTATCATTTTTCAGTTGGAAAACAGTAATATCAAGTTCCAGAGATTTGGAAATAGCATGATAACAGAAATAACTACGGACTGGTAGTAAACTAGCATGTGAATATCATAAGACCATGATAACGATCCTCGCGGGATCCAATAACTGGCTCACAGCCCACAAGTATACTCAACCGTCCAAGAAGGAGGTTCAACGACTCAAGAGTAGCCAATATCACAATATAGTATGCAATCATCCGAGAAGGAGGATCGACGGCTCAAGAATAGCCAATATCATAATACAGTAACAACAGGTCGGACTGAACCATAGTCCCCAAATCACAATCGACCCCGCACTCACAAGAAAGTACGTGTCTCGCCGCTATACAGCGTCATAAAGTGGTATATCGGGGTTTCGAACCCGCTGGTCATCACCCATATCTATTACTCACCTCAATACAGCGTGACGACTACTCCGCAATGCCCTTGCCAAGAGAATCAAGCTCTGCACATGTAGAATCTGATCAAATACAGTAAATAAACATCAAATTAGACCAATGGAACGATACCCAGTCAAAACAACTCAATTTACACCGAAATTCACAAAGTTGCCAAAACCCGACTTTCGGTACGCTTCTCAAAAAATTACAAAAGTCACATATTCGGAATCCTCATCTCGATACGAGTCTAGGCATATAAAATTTACCAAAATCGGACTCCATTTACCCACTCAAATCAGTGTTTTTCTTCAATTTTAGGCCTAGGGCTCAAACCCACCTTTAATCTTTCATTTACAGGGAATTAACCAAGGATTTAATGTTAAAATATTGTAATTAAGCCATAAAACTTACCTCCGACAAATCCCCGATGAATTCCCAGCAATTTCCCGTCAATACCTTCTCTTAGAACTCAAAAATGGTAGAAAAATGACCCAGAATCGATTTTATCAACTCACTAAATTTTTTCGGAAAGCACTGTTCACGGGTTACTGTTCATGCGTGTCGACACTGTTCACCTGCGCGGTTACTGTTCACGCGCAGGAATTACTATTCATACGCTGCAGAAAAATGCAGCAGCAATACAGAAATTGCAGCACACAGCCATTTTCACTAAAATGACTCTAACTCCATCATACGAACTCGGAATTCGACGATTCTTTTTCTTATGGCTCCATAATTTCGATACAGATCCAGTGGTTCAAACAAAACTGAATTTGGATATCATTTACTCAGTGCAACATCAATTTTTCTCGTTAAACAATTAATTCACATTTCGCGTCAAAAACCCAATTGCGACTTGATGAAATTAGACCAATCTTTCCAGATCAGTCCTATAATTCATTATCTAAATTTTCGAAGTCTCGAAATCAAATTTGAATCTCTAGAACTAAAAATAGACCTTTGGATCATTACATTTATGCTCAAAACGGCAAAAATCTTCCAAAAATGACCCGTTGGGCATCCGAATCACGCCCGAGACCCCCGGGACCCCGACCAATAACACCAACCAGTCCCAAAAAACGATACGAACTTGTTCTAAGCATAAAAACACCATCCTAAACATCAAAATCACCAATTACACACGGATTCAAGCCTAAGTTTCTTCAAAATTTCCGAAACTAACATTCGATCAAAAACCCGACCAAACAACGCCCGAATGACCTGAAATTTTGCGGACATATCCAAAATCACATAACGAAGCTACAGGAATTGTCGGAATTCCATTCCGACCCCCGGATCAAAATCTCACTACCGTTCGAATTTCGCCAAAATTCAACCTTAGCCAATTCAAACCTATTTCTACAACGGACCTCCAAATTCAATTCCGATTGCTCCCCTAAGTCACAAATCACCTCCCGGAACTAACCGAATCATCAGAATCCGATTCCGAGCCCTCTAACTAAATAGTCAACTCCGGGTTGACTTTCCATATTCAAGTTTCCTTCAAAAAGACTATATGCTTCATTTCAATCCAAATCACTCCTAACTCACCCGATAGACTCTAACACCGATATAGAAGCATAAAACATATAATTACAACATAACGGGGTGGTAATTCCCGTGACGACGGGCCGGGTCGTCACATTTCCGATGGCTGACTGCTAGCCAGATAGAATGGGCATACATATGGTTTCCCCTCAATAAAGTCATATATATGCCATTTCTTTTAATGGGACTCAACAGTATCCAACCTTATGCGCCATACCAAGTACTACATCAACTTTGAAGATATCAGATTTTGCCGAAAGATGAGGAACTCAGCCTTCAAGCAATAGAGATCAGTCCAGATGGGCAATTTCCGGAAGCAAAAATCCAGCAAATATGGAATGAGTGCCAATGTCTGAGAATGGAAATCAGTGTGAGAGATCGGGCTAAAGGTGAAGTGTCACCAGGGTATTCCGCATGGTACCGTAGAGATGTTGAGCATGAGAGACCGACGAAGAGACCCCATATTCAAGAATTCATCGAGCTATCGAAGGAATAATGTGATTGGCTGGCCAAGGAGAATGAATATCGAGCCAGAATCAGCATGTTGGAGAAATAATTTCAGGACCTCAAATTTGAAAGCATCTTACAAGCAGCAGCCGATGAGGGTGAAAAGAAACAGATGAGGAAAGAAAATGAATCATTGAAGGCTCAGATTGCGAAGATGAGAACAACAACCGAAACCCCAGTTCGACTTGCCCGGGATGAAAAACTAATTGATAATTTACGGCACAAGGTTAACGATTACAACTTTGATCTAAATAAAGCTGAGAAGGAATTAATTGGGGTTTGGAAACAATTGGCAAAAAATGCCGAAGAAAGGGCTCGGATGATTCGACAATTAAAGGATGGGCATAATGTTGAAGTAGCGCGACTAAGGAAGAAGATTGTTATGACCGAGCTCAAAAGTAGCAAACAAACAAAAGAATTTGATATTGAGAGAGAGCATTGATACATGGCCATGGCCCGGTTAGAATTGGAGCTACAACAACTTCAAAGGAAGAGCCAACAAACCCTGGATGCTCGTGCTGAATAGATTGAGAGGTTGCTTCTAGAGAAAAGGATCATCAAGGAAAGAATTGTCAACATCGCTATATTACGCGGAAATGCCAATTGTGCGAGGATATGAGCCAGTCTATGTTTACTGCAGCAGCAATGATCTTTGTGAAACAAGTGAAGACCGACCTGGACAAACTCCAAAAGGGATTAACATATAGGCCCGCTGTAAGACCGAACGATGTATCGCGGGCACTAGGATCTTTAGTTTAATCATAGGGCATGCATTTTTGTATTTGTATTTTTCTGCATCTAAAAGGTTGTAGTACCACATTATCTTTTGTAATCAATGTTTGAATATCAATGAAATTGAAAATTCAAAAAAAGTTGTCATTATTTTTCCTTACATGCAATTGCTTGTGCATTAGGCAAACATATAGGATCAAAAAACAAAAAGAAAAAGAGAAAAGAGAGTAAAGAAAAAAAAAAGAAAAAGAACAATGAAAGCAATGAAAAGATGGGTGGAAATAAAAGAAAAGAAAGAGAAAAGCCGAAAAAAGAGAATTAGCGGGTCAAAAAGAAAGACAATAATGCCGGGATGACGCATAATTGCTAGGTAAAAGTTGTGTTTTAAAACTATTAACAAGTTTTTATCGTTAATGAGTATCAGATAAAATAGTTAGCAACTGACATTCTGGCACATCACAACTACAACACTCGTTCTAAAAGCATGACAAAAGTAGTGACCCAAGAAATTGAGCCGACAATCATGGATCCCGTGCAGGAGGAGGAAGTAATATATGTGAATAACATGAAGGAAGAAGAGTATAAGCTTAAACAGCAGATGTCGGAAATGTATCAGGCTTGGTTGAGGGGGCAACCCTTACCTACTTACCCAGCTAACCCTACATATATTCCTCCATCAAACCTGAACCAAGATCCACCCACCATGAACTCATCTTCTACATACCCTACTTACCCGCACTATTACGCCACTACATCACAAGTACCACCCTCACTTCCTAAACAAGCTCCACCACCACCACCTCAGGCCGCTCCCGTATATGTGGCACCATCACCAGCCACTTTACATAAATCCTCTAGTAAGTCTATATTTCATATCCAGGATAATCATTGCTACCCTCCAGAACCCACCTTCAGACAACATGATTCTTACACCCCACTTATCGATATGACGGAAGAGGAGAAACCTGCTAGAAATCCTGAACAAGAGGAGATGGCTAGGGAAAATGAAGAGCCTTGAGCAGTCGTTTCGCAATATGCATGGGCGAGGAGGCCAAGTTAGTGTGGAATACAAAGACTTATGTCTGTTCCATGAGGTACAGCTACCCGCTGGGTTTAAATTACCAAAATTTGACATGTATGATTGCCATGGTGATCCATTGGCCCATCTAAGAGGATATTCCAGCAAAATGCATGGAGTTGGGGGAAAGGATGAACTACTTATGGCCTACTTCAGTCAAAGCCTCAATGGCTCAGCATTGGAATGGGACACCCGTCAAGATCATACCCCATGGTTCATTTGGGACGATTTGGCTCAATTTTTTGTGAACCATTTTCAATATAATCTGGAAATCATCCCTGATAGATTGCCATTGACCAAAACGAAAAGAAGCCCTGAGAGAGCTTTCAGGAGTATGGTCTCAGGTGGAGGGAACATGCAGCCCATGTGGATCCACCAATGAAAGAAGGAGAAATGGTAGATTATTTCTTACAAGCTTTGGAGCCGACATACTACGGGAATCTGGTGTCTGCGATCGGAAAGACCTTTAATGAGGTAGTAAAGATGGGGAGTTTTGTGGAAGAAGGTTTGAAAATGAACAAGATTATGAGTTACACAGCCATCAAGGCTACAAATCAAGCAATTCAGACGGGGACGGGAGGATCAATTGGGAAGAAAAATAAATAAGAAGTGGTAGTTATAGAGGGAAGGTCCTGGTCCAGGGGCCCAAACCCATATCATCATCAGCCTCGACCATATCAATCATACCCGCCAACATCGTATAACCCACCTCAACATTATTATCCTCCGACTGGTCCTCAGTTCTCTGTCTAGCATGCCCAATCTTACCCACTGCCTCCTCCTTCATGGCGAGCCCCAGATCCTCAGAATGTCTACCATGCCCAAAATACCTACCCACCATAAAAAACCTACAGAAATCCTAACCGAACAAGTTTCTGTCCCGTCCCTGAAGTTAAAAGTGACAAGGCTCAGAGAAAGAAAACATTCACCCCTCCGGGAGAAGCATATACTAGCCTCTTCCGCCGATTGAGATAATTGGGGATGCTGACTCCCATTGAGCCTAAAATTCCCAACCCTCCACCGAGAAACTTAGATCAATCCATCCATTGTGAATATTATTCTGGGGCACCGGGACATGACACGGAGAAATGTTGGCACCTAAAGTCTATGATACAAGAACTCATTAACTCCAGAAGAATTGAGATGCAACCACCCAAGACTCCCAACATAATGCAAAATCCTTTGCCGGTGCATCATGAAACACATATGATAGAGCTAATATAGGGAGAAAGGTGCAAAAAACCCTCTCAGACTATGATGACAATCAAAGCAAACAGCAAGATGGAGGAGAAAGTCGGGAGTGAGAAAGTGTCAGTCGAGCCACCTACAAAACAGCCGGCAGTGATGATGGAGCCTGAGCCAGTAAAAGTAATAGTACCTGGGGTGAAGTCCTTAATGACTGTGAAAGGGGCACATATAGAACCAGTTGTTATCAAGCAGATCATTCAGATGCCGATTGTGAACATCAAAGCCGTACCTTGGAATTATGACAAGGTAACTGTCATGTACAAAGGGAAAGAATTTAAGGGGAAAATTTGTGAAACTCATGGTTTGACCCGGTCTGGGCGATGTTTTGCTCCTGATGATTTGAGAAAGGCGAAAGTTGTGAAAGAAAATCCAGCTCATGTGATGAAAGCGGTCATCGAGGAAGCAGCTGAGGAGTTCCTAAAGAAAATGAAAGCTCAAGATTACTCCATAGTTGAGAAATTGAGGAAGACACTAGCTCAAATATCTTTGCTATCTCTGCTGATTCATTCCGATGAACACCGAAGGGCATTAATGAAGATCCTAAATGAAGCTCATGTACCAAAAAAGATCACAGTGTGTGTGAGCACGTGATTTTTGCCCTAAGCATACAAATTCCAATAAAAAATAAAAATAAGATCTTTGATGTGTAATTGTGTGTTTAATTGAAATACTTGTGTGTTTGTTGTTAAAATAAGTTTGAAATTAAAACTACAAAAAGAATCAATTAGAAAATATCATAAAATATGGAAAATTAGAAAAATCAACAAAAAATACCGGAAAAGTAAAAGAAAGTGGCAAAATATCACAAAATACAATAAAATTAGGAAAATAAAAGAAAAACAACAATTAAAAATAAATAAAAAAAGGAAAAATGAAATACAAAAGAAAATACCAAGAAAATAATTAAAATACAAGAAAAATACAAACAAATACAATAAATTGGGCTGAAATATGAAATAAATGCCCAAATGTGTAATACAGCCCAAAAGATTGGTCTTCCGTTCAAGCTCTAATCAAACGACGACGTATAAGGGCAATTTAATCCTCACCGTTGATGATATTAATCTAACGGATCACATAAGGCGGCCTAAAAAGGAACTAAACGACGCCGCATCAAGAGTTAATCTTGGCCGTCCAAGGAAATGATCAAACGGATAGTTTCAAGTCTCATTAGAGAACTAAACGACGCAGTATTATAAAACAATCTTGGCCGTCCATATTTTAACATCTGACGGACACAAAAAGGCCTTTCATTTAATTAAACGACATAGTTTTGAGGAGATAAATCCTGGCCATTGATCACAGTTGATCCAAGGGCCAGGATCGCGCAAGATCAAAGGGGTATATAAGTCCCTGTCTCCCGTTCATTACACATAATATACACCCATATACAGACCACTCAAAACCCTAGCCGTCTTTCTTCATCGTCTTCTTCACCTCGTCTCTCATGGAGACTGGCCAGAATGGCCTGAAACCACGACTGTCTCTGGCTCGAACCACCATCAAACCTTTCACCCTTCATCCTCACACACCTCAACCACCATGAAAACCTAGAAAAACCAAAAGCTCTTTCTTTCTTGAAAATCCGGTCGCCGGAACCCTAGTCGGCGACTTCTAACTTATGAACCAAGCACCCAGATTTACACCATATGACCACCTTAAAGAGGTATTTCACCTCATCTAGTTGGTTAACCTCGAATCAAGCCGGAATTGTTTGAATATAGAAAATAAGCTCACCAGAACCCCACTCCGACGAGCACCGAAAACATAACCCACCACGAAACCTCTCAAATAACACCCAGACCACCACCTTTACCCACTAAAAATCCAAAAATAAACCCCATTGAGGAAATCTGATATTCAGAAGACTTTAAGTCTTCAAGAGTTTTTGAAGAATGGAAATAACAAAAGAAAAAGAAGTAAAGAAGAAGGAAAGAAAGAAAAGAAAGAAAGAAAAAGAAAGGAAACAGAATTTTGAAAGCTAAGGTTTCCTACCCTTTATCATCTTTGCCTGTTCTGCCTTCTGTAAATGTTCTTTGACTGTTCGTCTTATTAGCCTGTGTTAATTGCATGCTTAAGATCTGTTCTATTTCTTTACACATGCCTAGTCTATTTTAGAACTTTAGGGTTTTTAATAAGTTTTACACATGAATCATGATTAAATATGCTTCTTTATGTGTTATGTTTATCATGCCTTGTCTGAAATTATGCTTTGATTAATTGTGATTCAACCATTATCAAAACTTCTCTCTGAGTTCTAGTTAATTGGAAAATGATTTACGATTAAGGCTATGGGTGCAATACAACATGAATTGGTTATATTTGTATTCTGATTCATTTGTTAGATTATTCCGAATCCTGATGCTTTTATGGTTTGGTTATAGCTGTAAAGATCTTGGGTTAGTTTCTTAAAGTAGAAATGGCTATTCTTGAAATGATTAAGTCTGGCTATTTTTGAAATGATTAGAATTGTTTGTTAAAGTGGCTATTCCTGAAATGTTAAGAATTGGTTATGTTGTTAGTTGGTTATTTATGCAACTTATCTCTGATTAGTTAATAAAGTGGTTACATTTTAAATAAGAGTGAGGTCTGTTAAAAATGGCAAAAATTTAAAGGGGTTTGGGGTCTGAATTTGGTTTTTAAATAGTTATAAGATAGTGGTTATTAGTTAAATAGTTATTAAACCTAGTCTGCCCAGACCTAGTAGGTCGGGTAAATAAAGGGAAATAATAAGCGTATAATAGGAACAATAAATGGCATAATTAAAGATTTACTAGAGCCTATAGGGATATAAAAGACCTTACTACTTAGTATTCTTGTAATTAATCACAAAATAAAGGGTAAGATAGGTATAATAAAATGGCAGAATTGAAATTACACTTAACAAGTGAGGGCAGCTTAGTAAAACACCCTCAATAGAATCTAAAAGAACTTCCTAGAACCTTCCAGCAAGTGCTGGAAGGCATTTCGACATATAACCGAGGGAACTAAACTGTAAATAATAGAAAATAAAGGGGAGGGAATTAAAAATAAGTTATTTGAATTTTCCCCTCAAATTTCACCCCAAACAGTCTATAAATAGTCTTTAATTAGCCTGAGAAAAGGGGTTCTAATTTCTGGAATAGAAAAAGAGGGTTGCTAGTTGAAGGGTTGAAGATTCTGCATTCTACAAAGGGTTATAAAAAATAGGTTGAACATTAAGGGGTTTGATATTGTTAGTCCAGATTTTGAAATTAAGAACAAGGATTCTAAGCTTTAGATACCGAAATTCTAGATGATTTCTTTGGGCAATCTGGAGTTCTATTAGTGTTTACTACTTTTCAACTTTGCTGGATTCTATTTGAGCTCTTCAATTCCGTTTGTTGATTTGCTGAACTGCTGGACTTTGGGATTCTATTTTGCTGCTATACTTGCTGCTGTGTCTGCTATTCTACTACTACTCTATTGCTATTCTTCATCCGACCTAGACTTATAAGCTATTTTTTGGTAAATTAGGTACCATCTCTTATCTGGAAATGTAATTACAAGTTGATTGAAGAAATGAAAGTCTAATGAGTTTTTGGATGAATTCTGTTGTTGTTCGCTTTTAGTTTTATAATTATCATGCCTTAGATTTCCAGTAATTCAGTAGGATGATTTGTAATAATCAATACTGTATGTAGTTGAGACAGAGTTAGTAGATAGTGTTATAGTAGTATATACGTAAAATACAGTTAACATTTTAATCTTAGGTTGAAACGGGTTAATTTACGAACCTAATTCGCCTAGTGAAATTGGTATAAAATATGAAATGGTAATCAACTAACCTCACTAATTAAAATTTGATAATTAGTCTATAAAAAGGAAATGAGTAGATGAGTTAAAACTGTTTTGTCATTTAAATTCGTTCAACAACAATTTACAATAGTATAAGTTAGAATACGGTAATTAATAATAGTTTAAACCTGATCTGATAGTATAGTCATCATTGTTCAAGTAATTGAAATAGAAATATTATTGCTTAAGTTCTGTTAATGCTTAATTAGTAATTAGAATCCACAACTTAGTATTGATGAATATGTATTCCAGTAATTTATGAAATAAAAATGACTTTTGTTGATATGTTCCATCATTTAATGAATGTCTACTTAATTGTTATGAAATTTCAACTCTATTCTGTATTTTATCCGTCAGTTCTGGGCCTAACTGAAAATATAGGCCCAAACTCAATTAAATCATCTTCTGGACCTCTGAATAATGATACATGTATATACTGGGTCTCAGAGGCCCAGTTACGTGTAAACGACTACTAATACATTCTACAAGTCCAGGCCCGGAAATGGATAGTTGGCCTGAACGTAATAACACCGAGTTCTGAAAATATCAAAATTATAACATAATTAGGAGAAAGAACAAAAATAGTGAATATAGTACTTGATAGGTTTGGACTTTAAAAATAACGGGATGTGCCTCGTATAAAATGAGAAATACGCGGGGCCCACATATGAACTTTAATAAAATGTTAGACTCGGGAAGACCGTTTAGCAAATTTCACGGTCTTTCCTAGAGATAATAAGACGTAGACGTTATATGCACGATTAAAATATACATTCCTAAATACGAGTGCACATTTATGTGACTCAAATCTTAAATCCTGGCGAAGCTGAAACGTATTAAAGTCACAGGCGTACTTGTGGCGGTGTGACTCGAAATGCGTTTTCGCAACGTCGCAAATCGCTAAAAATATCAAAACGAGTCATTCACATTTTATAAAAGCATATAAAGAAATCAAATGAATCAAAAATGACAATTGAGCGACTGTGCTAAAACCACAGAATTCGGGAGTGCCAAACACCTTCTCCCGGGTTAAGAGAATTTCTTATCCGGATTTCTAATTTCGCGGACTATTAAAATAGAGTCAATTTCCTCCGATTCGTGTTAAAACTAGTGACTTAGGACACCATTATCTTCCCAACTTGTGACTCTGTAATCTAAATAAATCCCGTTTCGATTGTCCTTAAAGTGGAAAAACTCCTTCCCTGTTGTTATTATTATATCCTATCCCGGGGTGTATTAGTAATTAATGGGGTATACCTTATTCTTCGGAAAAAGGATAGTAAAAAGGGAGGTGTGATAGCTCTGGCGACTCTGCTGGGGAATAAGCAACCCAGAACTTCGGTTCAGGGTTTAAGAATTCGAGCTCGATAAAATTATCGTTCTTGATATTATTTGATTTTGTTATATGCTTTGATCAATGTGCCACATGTTTAACGCTTTGATATTACGTGGATTGTATATATAAAAGTGTGCCGAAAACCCTTCTCTTCTCACCTCTGGGGATGTGCTTACTGGTTGAGACTCCTCTTTCTGTTAGTGTCATACCTTAAATAAGAAATAGAGGTCGGATAAGTTACAAAGCCGGACAACCCCGCGGGTCCCTGGTACGTAGCCCCCTCCTCGATCCGAGTTGTCCACTCAGGTACACGGTCTAGCACCATGAAAACATCAGGATATTAAACCTAGATTTAGGACGATTATTTGCATCATATCTGACTTAGGGGACTCAACACAGGGGTTGGGTCCGTCTAGGACAGGTGACCCGGTAATCAAAGACCGAGCATATTATATTTTGCATTTATTTGTCCTAGATTATTCTGCGGACCGGCAAAATTCCTGAAAACAGAAAAAAAAAAGAATTTTAGAATAGAAAATTATCAAAATATTGATGAAACTTTGTCAAAGTTTGAAAAGAAAGTTTGAAAAATAGGTGGAACAATGCTGTTGAAATAATTGGTCACAAAATAATCTGACCGAACTACGCATGTTTGATTCTCATCACTAGGTGAGATACGTAGGCAACCCTTGACGGGTCCAACCACCCTTTTTAGAAAATGACCAAAAAATGTCGAATTTTAGTTTTCAATAAATCAAAGTGATGCTGTTTTTGAAAATAGCCGAAGGTTCTAAAAGGACGCCGAAAGGCTGTTTTTGCAAAAATGGCCCCTTTAAAGTCATGTCTTTTCTTTTTAAAATAATAGCCTGAAAAGGCTAAATCTTTCAAAATAATGAAAAATTGTCTTTGAAAAATATTTTTCTTTTTGAATAAAATCGCCTTTAACAAATGTGCAGGATGAGCACAATACAAAATGAACCCTTTGCACTAATGAACAAAATCCCTTTGGAGTTGCGGTTATGGTGGAACGATCTAGGCCAAGAGGGACGGGTTTGGGTCAACAGATATCTGAAAGATCTTACTGGGTTGATGGACATAATACCTCGGGGTGATATTATTCGGGCCCTCGTTGCTTGTTGGGATCCTGCACATAATGTGCTACACTTATCAGATTTTGAGCTCACTCCTACATTAGAAGAAATGGCTTATTACATCGGGAAAGGAGTTCCCCTAAAGGACAAATATCCGGTGGCTCCGAGGGAAATTATAGTGCATAGATTCCTCGATTCCTTAAAGATCTCCAGGAACGTTCACAATGAAGACTTGGATCACGGGTTTTGTACTATGAGTTTCATCTACCGCAGATATGGTCATATTGGGGGGTTTGATGACCCAACGAACAGACTCTGCAGTAAATCTAATCGAATCAAGTGAGAGGAATATAGGCGCTTTGCCTTTATGGTGGCCTTTCTGGGATTGATCATATTCCCGTAGAAAGATGGAAATATTCATATAAGAGTCGCCGGGATGTCCAGTACTCTCCTAGTGCAAGATAATAGCACAGGGGCACCGATGATAGTAGCTGATATCTTCCATGCCCTCACATCCTGTAATGCGGAGCATGACTTCTTCGAGGGATGCAATTTACTTCTCATGATGTGGTTAATAGAACATTTGTGCCGTCACCCTCAGTTCTCGAGTTACGGATCATCTGAGAGGACGTGCATTGAAGAGTTTTATATGAGAACAAAAGAAGTTAAGTTGCCAGAAGGATCAAAAGACTGGATTACATACTTTCGATCGTTGACTGCTAGCCAGATTGATTAGGCATACGGATGGTTGCCCCTCAACGAGGTGATATACATGCCAACAGAAGGGTCGCATTTTCTGATAATGGGTCTTAAAAGCATTCAGCCTTATGCGCCGTACAGGATATTAAGGCAACTCGGGAGATATCAAGTCATACCAAAAGACAGGGACCTTAGCCTACAAGCCATAGAAATCAGTCCTGACGGACAATTCCTGGAAGCAAAGATTCGGCAGATCTGGAATGAATGCCAATGCTGAGAATAGACACTATTGAGGGAAACCGAGCTCGAGGAGAAGTACCACCAGGGTATGCCATATGGTATCGTAGGGATGTTGAGCATGGGAGACCAATGAAGAGGCCTCACATTCAAGAGTTGGCCGAGTAGTCTAAGGAACAAAAAGAATGGGTGACCAAAGAAAATGAGTACTGAGCCAGATTCAGCTTGTTGGAGCAATAATTCCAAGACCTCAAATTTGAAAGTAGCTTACCAGCGACATCTGATGAGGGAGAAAAGCAATAGATGAGGAAAGAAAATGAAATCCTGAAGGCTCAAATTGCAAAAATGAAAACAACAGCCGAAACTCCAGTTCGACTTGCTCGAGATGAAAAGTTAATTGAAAACCTTCGGCGCAAAGTGAATGACTACAGTTTTGATCTAGATTAAGCTGAAAAGGAGTTAGTCGGGGTTCGGAAACAACTGGCCAGGAATACTAAAGAAAGAGTTCGAGTGGTTCAGTGGTTACAAGATGAACATAATGTTGAGGTAACTCGGTTATGGACGAAGATCATTACAGCCGAAGCCAAAAGTAGCAAACAAACCAAAGAGTTTGAAGTAGAGAGAGAACATTGCTACATGGATATGGCTCGGTTATAATTGGAGCTACAACAACTACAAAATAAGAATCAGCAAACCTTAGATGCTCGTGCCGAATAGATTGGTAGGTTGCTTCAGGAAAATAGGGTCATCAGGGAAAGAATTGTCAACATTGGTCAGTACATCACAAAGAAATGCCAATTGTCTGAAGATATGTCTCCGGCAACATTCACATCAGCAGTAATGTTCTTTATAAAGCAAGTAATGACCGACCTGGACAAACTCCAAAGTGGATTAGCATATAGGCCCACGGCAAGACCGAACGATGTCTCGCGGGCACTAGGAGCTTTAATATTTTCATTGGGCATACATTTTGTATTTGTATTTTCCTTTTTACATTTATAGTACAACATCATTTGTAACCGATGTCTGAGTATCAATGAAAATTCAAAAGAAGTTGCTATTATTTTCTTTCTTTTATATGCTAATTGCTTGGGCGATAGGAAAACATGTAGGAACGAAAAACAAAAAATGAAAAACAAAGAGTGGAAAATAATAAAAAAAAATAAAAGCAATGAAATGAAGAAAAAAAACAAAAAAAGGAAAAGAAAGCTGGTGGTTCAAAGAGGAATAATGCCGGGATGATGCATAATGACTAGGCTAAAGTTGTGATTCTTAGAACTTGTGATGTTTATCCCTTATGAGCTAACAATTAACGAATTTTGTTGTTGATGAGTATCAAATTTTCAGTTGGCAACTGGCATTCCGGTACATTACTGCTACAGTACATGTTCTAAAGTCATGACTAAAGCAACAACTCAAGAAATCGAGCCTACTATTATGGATCTGGTACAAGAAGAAGTTATGGATGTAGCTAGTATGAAAGAAGAGATGTACAGATTAAAACAGCAGATGTCAGAGATGTACCAAGGCCTGTTCTAGGGGTCAACCGTTGCCTTCCTATCCAGCCAACCCAGCATACATCCCTTCTACGAACCCAAATCCTGAACCACCCACTATGAACTCGTCCTTCACATATCCAACTTACCCGCATTACTATGCTACAACCTCAGAAGCACCTCCACCTTTGTCTAAACAAGCTCCACCACCACCACCTCAGGTCGCTCCAGTATACGTGGTACCGCCACCAGCTGCTTTACACAAATCTTCCAGCGAACCTGTGTTCCATGTCCAGGACACCCATTATTATCCGCCAAAACCCACTTTCAGGAAACACGATTCTTACACCTCGCTCATAGACATGACAGAGGAAGGGAAACCTGTCAGAAATCTGGAACAGGAAGAGATGGCCCGTAAGATAAAAAGTCTTGAGCAGTCATTTCGTAACATGCAAGGGCTGTGAGGACAAGTGAGTGTTGCGTACAAAGATCTATGTTTGTTTCCGGAGGTACAGCTACCTATCGGGTTTAAGTTACCCAAGTTTGATATGTATGACGGTCACGGAGATCCAGTAGCCCATCTAAGGGGTTACTGTAGTAAAATGCGTGGAGCAGGAGGAAGGTATGAGTTACTCATGGCTTATTTCAGCCAAAGCTTAAGTGGTTCGGCATTGGAATGGTATACTCGACAGGATCATACTAGATGGTTAATCTGGGATGAGTTAGCTCAATCGTTTGCAAATTATTTCCAATACAATCTTGAAATTATCCCTTACAAGTTGTCGTTGACTAA
The DNA here is from genome assembly GCA_032618575.1 of Nicotiana noctiflora. Classification (NCBI taxonomy): domain Eukaryota; kingdom Viridiplantae; phylum Streptophyta; class Magnoliopsida; order Solanales; family Solanaceae; genus Nicotiana; species Nicotiana noctiflora. Next base: position 24,672 of record JASVEL010009791.1, read on the forward strand.
GATTGAGAAGAAACCCAGAGAAAGTTTTCGGGAATACGGATTCAGGTTGAGGGAGAAGGCTGCACGTGTAGACCCACCAATGAAAGAATGAGAAATGGTGGACTGGTTCTTACAGCCTTCGGAGCCAACATACTATGGCCACTTAGTATCTGCAATTGGAAAAACTTTTAACGAGGTAGTCAAGATGGGAAGCTTTGTAGAAGAAGGGCTAAAGATAAATAAAATCATGAGTTACTTGGCCATCAGGGCCACAAACCAAGCAATACAGACTGGAACCGGAGGGTCAACTGGCAAGAAGAAGGAAGGAGTTGCGGTCATTAAAGGTAGATCATGGTCCCGGGGCCCTAATCCATATCATCATCAACCTCGCCCATACCAACCATATCCACCAGCACCATATAATCCACCTCCACCATATTATCCTCCAACCAATCCACAGTTTTCTATCCAACATGCTCAACCTTACCCACCACCTCCACATCCATGGCGTACCCCACCTCCACAAAATGTCTACCACGCACAAAATGTCTATCCACCTTCCAAAACATACAGAAATCCAAATAGACCCAATTTCCATCCAGATTCAGAAGTAAAAGGTGATATAGCCCAAAGGAAGAGAACATTCACTCCATTGGGGGAGTCATATACCAGTCTTTTTCACCGTTTGAGAGAACTAGGGATGTTGAGCCCTATTGAACCAAAAATTCCTAACCATCTACCCAAAAATCTAGTCCAATCAGTCCGTTGTGAGTATTGTTCTGGGGCACCAGGACATGATACAAAAAAGTGTTGGCACTTAAAGTCAGCAATACAGGAACTTATTGATACCAGGAGAATTGAGGTGCAAGCTCCAAAAACTCCCAATATCATGCAGAATCCTTTGCTAGCACATAACGTGACACATATGATAGAGTTGGAGCAGGGGGAGATCTGTAGAAAACCTTCTCAATCAGCGATTATGATTAAAGCAAACAACAAGGTAGAGGGGGAAATTGAAAAGGAAAAAGTGCCAATTGAATTGCTAACAGAGAAGCCATCAGTGATTGAGCCCGTGAAAGTAGTAGTACCGGGAGTGAGGCCTTTGTTGACCGTGAATGGAGCTTATGTGGAGCCTGTGGTTATTAGACCAGTGGTGCTGATGCCAGTTGTGAATACCAGGGCCATACCGTGGATCTATGATAAGGTTACATTGATGTATAAAGGGAAGGAAGTTAAAGGAGAAATTAATGAAACTCATGGTTTAACTCGCGCCGGGAGATGCTTTGCCCAGAATAATTGAGAAAGACAAAAGTGGTAAAGGAAAACCCAGCTCATGTAAAGAAGGCAGTTACTGAAGAGGAAGCGGATTAATTCTTGAAGAAGATGAAGGCTCAAACTATTCTATAGTGGAGCAATCCCCCGCAGATTTCGTTGTTATCATTGCTAATCCATTCCAATGAACATAGAAAGGCGTTGATGAAAATTTTAAATGAAGCCCATATGCCCGAGAAGATTTCAGTATGCTATCTGGAGAAAATCACAAACAAGATCTTTGAGACAAATAAGATAACATTTTCAGATAGTGAGTTGCCATTGGAAGTAACAGAGCATAATAAAGCACTATACCTCACGGTTAAGTGCGAAGAATATATAGTAACCCGTGTTTTGGTGGACAACGGGTCAAGTGCCAATATCTGCCCATTGTCAACTTCGGGGAAGTTGAAGGTCAATCATGAAAGAATTCATCGGAACAGTGTATGTGTAAGGGGTTTTGATGGAGGTGGCAAGAACACTGTAGGGGATATCATACCGGAGATTACTATCGAACCGGTGGATTTCACTATCGAGTTTCAGGTGCTAGATGTTGATGTATCATACAACATTTTATTGGGACGTCTGTGGATCCACGCGGTGAAAACTGTACCATCCTCTTTGCATCAGATGGTAAAATTTGAATGGGAGCAGCAGGAAATAATAGTGCACCGAGAAGATGATGTTTGCAATGCTATTACACCATTTGAGGAAGCTGAAGGAGATAAAGGTCCATAGGTGTACCAAGTAATGGACACCGTGGTGGTGAACAAAATATCTGAGGGAGAAAACATGCCAGTACCCACAGTGGCTCCTGCAGCAGTGATAGTCGCTAAGGAGATGATAAAGAATGGGTTTTCTCCAGGAAAGGGCTTTGGAGTGACTTTCCACGGTATAACACAGCCTATCCACCTTCTGGGCAGTACTGACACTTTTGGTTTGGGTTTCGAGCCAACTATTGCCGATATCCAGAGAGCTAAGAAAATAAAGAAGAAAGGGTGGTCCCTCCCAAAACCTATCCCAAAACTATCCAATTCCTTTGTCAAGCCTGGTACACAGAGACGTCTGACGACTGTTATGCCAAACCGTGCTGAGATAAAACCGGATGAAGAACTTCTTGAAAGATTTGAGAGGCTATTTTAAGATGTGAATGTGTTGGAGACGGGTGAAGGAACAAGCAAAATGGATGTTCAATTCGTGGGACCCTACACTATGCTTAATAACTGGGAAGCTACTCCTCTTCCGATCAGGAGGGAGTTGTGGTATTTAGCTTTTTATATTTCATTCCCCAAAATTGTCTTGTTTTAAAATTGTAATTCCACATCCCATCGAATCAGATGTATCCAACTCTTATTACCTTTTGAAAATTCAATGAAATGCAATTTCTTTTCTTCCTCCATTTTTGCCTTATTTTATTTTTCTTCATTTGTACAGTTCAATATTTGCTGATTTCAATGATATGTCATGCATGAAGGATTCCCAGTCCAGTCTTGATAATCGAATAGCTATACAAGAAATTGAAAGTGAACATGAAGTGGAATATGAGGATGAGGAAATACTGGAGGAAATTAGTAAGGATTTGAGTCATTATGAGGAAAAACCCAAACCGAACTTAAATGAGACGGAATCTATTAATCGGGAAGTGAGGAGAATGTCTGAGAAACAAAGATTAGTGTGCATTTAGAGGCTTCCTTCAGAGAAGATTTAATCAAGTTGTTACATGAGTACAAGGACATATTTGCTTGGTCCTATGATGACATGCATGGGCTCAGTACTGATTTGGTGGTACATAAATTACCTATTTATCCAGAATGTCGGCCAGTAAAACAGAAGCTAAGGAAATTTAAAATGAACATCAGTGTGAAAATAAAAGAAGAAGTTAACAAGCAATTCGAGGCAAAGGTCCTACGGGTCACTAAATATCCCACCTGGTTAGCTAATGTTGTGCCAGTTCCGAAAAAGGATGGAAAAACCAGGGTGTGTGTTGATTATCGGGACCTCAATAAAGCTAGTCCAAATGATGATTTTCCATTGCAAAATATCCATATATTGATCGATAATTGTGCCAAGCATGAAGTTGGTTCTTTTGTGGATTGCAATGCGGCTTATCACCAGATCCTGATGAACGAAGAAGATACAGATAAGACGTTCGCCGGAACCCTACTCCGGCGAGCACCCAAAACATAACCCACCCCAAAACCTCTCAAATAACACCCAGACCACCCCCTTTACCACTAAAAATCAAAAAATAAACCCCATCGAGGAAATATGATATTCAGAAAACTTTAAGTCTTCAAGAGTTTTTGAAGCCTGGAGATAACAAAAGAAAAAGAAATACAGAAGAAGGAAAGAAAGAAAAGAAAGAAATAAAAAGAAAGGAGACGAAATCTTGAAAGCTAAGTTTTCATACCCTTTATCTTCTTTGCCTGTTCTGCCTTCTGTAAATGTTCTTTGACTTTTCGTCTTATTAGCATGTGTTAATTGCATACTTAAGATCTGTTCTATTTCTTTACACATGCCTAGTCTATTTTAGCACTTTAGAGTTTTTAATAAGTTTTACACATGACTCATGATTAAATATGCTTCTTTATGTGTTCTGTTCATCATGCCTTGTCTGAAATTATGCTTTGATTAATTGGGATTCAACCATTATCAATACTTCTCTCTGAGTTCTAGTTAATTGGAAATTGATTTACGATTAAGGCTATGGGTGCAATACAACATGAATTTGTTATATTTGTAATCTAATTCATTTGTTAGATTATTCTGAATCTTGAGGCTTTTATGGTTTGGTTATAGCTGTAAAGATGTAGGGTTAGTTTCTTAAAGTAGAAATGGCTATTCTTGAAATTATTAAGTCTGGCTATATTTGAAATGATTAGAATTGTTTGTTAAAGTGGCTATTCCTGAAATGTTAAGAATTGGTTATGATGTTAGTTGGTTAGTTATGCAACTTTTCTCTGATTAATTAATAAATGGGTCACATTTTAAATAAGAGTGAGGTCTATTAAAAATGGCTAAAATTAAAATGGGTTTGGGGTCTCAATTTGGTTAAGTTTTAAATAGTTATAAGATAGTGGTTATTAGTTAAATAGCTATTAAACCTAGTCTGCCCAGACCTTAGTAGGTCGGGTAAATAAAGAGAAATAATAAGGGTATAATAGAAACAATAAATGGCATAATTAAAGATTTAATAAAGCCTATAGGGATATAAAAGAACTTACTACTTAGTATTCTTGTAATTAACCACAAAATAAAGGGTAAGATAGGTATAATAAAAAGGCAGAATTGAAATTACACTTAGCAAGTGAGGGCAGCTTAGTAAAACACCCTCAATAGAATCTAAAAGAACTACCTAGAACATTTCAGCAAGGGCTGGAAGGAATTTCGACCTATAACTGAGGGAACCAAACTGTAAATAATAGAAAATAAAGGGGAGGAATTAGAAATAAGTTATTTGAATTTCTCCCTAAAATTTCACCCCAAACAGTCTATAAATAGTCTTTAATTAGCCTGAGAAAAGGGGTTCTAATTTCTGGAATAGAAAAAGAGGGTTGCTAGTTGAAGGGTTGAAGATTCTGCATTCTACAAAGGGTTATAAAAAATAGGTTGAACATTAAGGGGTTTGATCTCGTTAGTCCAGATTTTGAAATTAAGAACATGGATTCTAAGCTTTAGATACTGAAATTCTAGCTGATTTCTTTGGGCAATCTGGAGTTCTATTAGAGTTTACTGCTTTTCAACTTTGCTGGATTCGATTTGAGCTCTTCAATTCCGTTTGTTGATTTGCTGAACTGTTGGACTTTGGGATTCTATTTTGCTGCTATACTTGTTGCTGTGTCTGCTACTCTACTACTACTCTATTGCTACTACTGCTGACTATTCTTCATCCGACCTAGACTTATAAGCTATTTTTGGTGAATCAGGTACCATCTCTTATCTAGAAATGTAATTACAAGTTGATTGAAGAAATGAAAGTCTCATGAGTTTTTGGATGAATTCTGCTGTTGTTAGCTTTTAGTTTTATAGTTATCATGCCTTAGATTTCCTGTAATTCAGTAGGATGATTTGTAATAATCGATACTGTATGTAGTTGAGACAGAGTAAGTAGATAGTGTAGTAGTAGTATATACATAAAATACAGTTAACATTTTTAATCTTAGGTTGAAACGGGTTAATATACGAACCTAATTCGCCTAGTGAAATTGGTAAAATATATGAAATGGTAATCAACTAACCTCACTAATTAAAATTTGATAATTAGTCTTTAAAAAGGAAATGAGCAGATGAGTTAAAATTGTTTTGTCATTTAAATTCGTTCAACAATAATTTACAATAGTATAAGTAAGAATCCGGTAATTAATAATAGTTTAAACATGTTCTAATAGTATAGTCATCACTGTTCAAGTAATTGAAATAGAAATATTACTGCTTAAGTTCTGTTAATGCTTAATTAGTAATTAGAATCCACAAATTAGCATTGATGAATATATATTCCAGTACTTTATGAAATAAAAATGACTTTTGTTGATCTGTTCCGTTGTTTAATGAATGTCTATTTAATTGTTATGAAATTTCAACTCTATTCTGTATTTTATCCGTCTGTTCTGGGCCTAACTGAAAATATATGCCCAAACTCATTTAAATCCACTTCTGAACCTCTGAATAACGATACATGTATATATTGGGTCTCAGAGGCCTAGTTACGTGTAAACGACTGCTAATACATTCTACAAGTCCAAGCCCGGAAATGGATAGTTGGCATGAACGTAATAACACCGAGTTCTGAAAATATCAAAATTATAACATAATTAGGAGAAAGAACAAAAATTGTGAATATAGTACTTGATAGGTTTGGACTTAAAAATAACGGGATGAGCGTCGTATAAAATGAGAAATATGCGGGGCCCCCATATGAACTTAATAAAATGTTAGACTCGGGAAGATCGTTTAGCGAATTTCACGGTCTTTCCTAAGGATAACAAGACGTAGAAGTTATAGGTACAATTAAAATATACATTCCTAAATACGAGTGCACATTTATGTGACTCAAATCTTAAATCCCGGCGAAGCTGAAACGTATTAAAGTAACAGGCGTACTGGTTGCGGTGTGACTCGAAATGCGTTTTCGCAACGTCGAAAATCGTTAAAAATATCAAAACGGGAGAGTCACATTTTGTAAAAGCATATAAAGAAATCAAATGAATCAAAAACGACAGTTGAGCGACCGTGCTAAAACCACAGAATTCGGGAGTGCCTAACACTTTCTCCCGGGTTAACAAAATTCCTTATCCGGATTTCTAGTTTCGTGGACTGTTAAAACAGAGTCAATTTCCTCAGATTCGGGATTAAAACTGGTGACTTGGGACACTATTATCTTCCCAAGTGGCAACTCTGAAATATAAATAAATCCCGTTTCGATTGCCCTTAAAGTGGAAAAACTCCTTCCATGTTGTTATTATTATATCCTATCCCGGGGTGTATTAGTAATTAACGGGGTATACCTTATTCTTAGTAAAAAGGGTAGTAAGAAGGAAGGTGTGACAGTGTGTCATTTGGAGAAGATTACAGCAAATTTTTTAGGTGAATAGGAAAACATTCTCAGACGATGAGCAACCACTAGAGGGGACAGAGCATAATAAGGCGTTATACCTCACAGTAAAGTGTGAGGAATTAGTGGTGACTCGTGTCTTGGTCGATAATGGGTCGAGTGCTAATATTGTCATTTTACTACTCTGGGAAAACTGAAAATTGATCATGAAAGGATCCACATAAACAATATATGTGTAAGAGGGTTCGACGGAGGTGGAAAGAACACCATATGAGATATCATACTAGAACTCACCATCGGACCGGTGGAGTTCACCATGGAGTTTCAACTGTTGGACTTGTCACGACCCTAGTTCACCAATCGTGAACATGTCGTGATGGCACCCAGTCCCCACGACTAGGTAAGCCTAACACGTTGCGGAATATACAAGCTATGAACACTTAAATAAGAAAACAGCGGAAAAAAATAGGGTAAAAGATATGTAATCCGTGCCACTTGGCACATACATCCGTCAACACCATGAATAAAACACTACCAAGATCCGAAATCCCACGGTAACACAGACTAAAAGAGAATATACAATTGTGGCTCTACGTGTAAAGAGTGTCTAACAACGAAATGAATGAAAAATGCCAACTAGTACTATTAGAGTAGAAGGAAAAGCCTCTGGATCCGCGGACGTAGCAGATCATACCTCGAGGTCTCCCAGAAAGCTGCGGAATCACCTAGCACGGGCCTGCTCTGATGTACCTGGATCTGCACAACAAAAGTGTGCAGAAGAGTAGCATGAGTACACCACGGCGGTACTCAGTAAGTGCCAAGCCTAACCTCGATGGAGTAGTGACGAGGAAGGTCAGGGCCCTACTGAGAGAAACAATAATATAATGATAATAACAATAATAAGCAGTTTAAATGATAATAATTTCCGAAATTAACAACAATAAATGATTACCGCAATCGTCTACAATTAAGCTAACAACAAATAGTCAACTCAATAAAACCAGTCCAGGACCTGTGGGAATCGAACCCACAGTCCCATTGACAGTACCTCCGGGTCTCCGGGAATCGAACCCGCAGCCCATGTCTCAATAAATAATCAATAACTCGGGATCTCCGGGAATCGAACCCGGAGTCCCTACCAATAACTCGGGATCTCGGGAATCGAACCCGTAGTCCCTACCAATAACTCGGGATCTCGGGAATCGAACCCGTAGTCCCTACCAATAACTCGGGATCTCGGGAATCGAACCCGTAGTCCCTACCAATAACTCGGGATCTCGGGAATCGAACCCGTAGTCCCTACCAATAACTTAGGGTCTCGGGAATCGAACCCGTAGTCCCTACCAATAACTCGGGATCTCGGGAATCGAACCCGTAGTCCCTACCAATAACTCGGGATCTCGGGAATCAAACCCGTAGTCCCTACCAATAACTCGGGATCTCGGGAATCGAACCCGTAGTCCCTACCAATAACTCGGGATCTCGGGAATCGAACCCACAGCCCTGGGTCTCCGGGAATCGAACCCGCAGTCCACAAGCACAACCAATAAAGGAATCCACAGAGAGAATAATTATGCTTAACTATAACTTCACCGAAAAATAGTGCCAATAATTAACAAGGAGTTAAAATAAGGCAATTAGGCAACTAAACAGTTAAGTGCTACCTAATCATGCTCTTCTAACCACTACCGGGTAAAAATATCAAATTAACAGCCAAAGACAGAAATATCGCTCATCGAACATTTTAAATAAAGTACGTGTTCAACAACCAGCGCATGTACACGCCCGTCACTCGCGTACAAGGCATTTAAACTATCACATAATATCCTAGGGGTGAAAATTCCCCCACACGAGGTTAGACAAGCCACTTACCTCGACTCCGGTACAAAACCGCTATGAAACAACTCCCTTGCCGCGAATGTCGGCCTCCACAAGTGTAGAATCTGATAAAAATCAATAGAATCACATCAAAATAGGTCAATTGGGCATTACCCGATCAAAACAACTCAAAATACGCCAAAAACCCACAAGTTGCCAAAACCCGACTTTCGGTACGCTTATCGAAAAATCACGAAAATTATATATTCGGGTTCCTTATCTCAATACGAGTCTTGGCATATAAAATTTACCAAAATCGGACTCCATTTGCCCACTCAAATCAGAGATTTTCTAACATTTAGGCCTAGGGCTCAAACCCACCTTTAATCTTCCAATTTCGGTGAAATAATCACGGATTTCATGATAAACCAACGAATTAAGGTCAAGAAACTTACCCCCGATGATTTCCCGATGATATCCCAGCGTTTCCCCTTCAAAATCCTCTCTTGGAGCTCAAAAATGGCGGTTTTGGTGTGTTAGGCCGCGATTGAAATGTTTTGGACTTAAAGTCACTGCCAGGCCATTTTACTCTACGCGATCGCAGCACTGGGCTTGCGATCGCGATGCACAAAATATGGGCGGCCTAATTTTCCTCTACGCGATCGCGTGACCATGGACGCGATCGCAGTGAACAACTCAGCAACCCTACGTGATCGCAAACGTACTAACGCGATCGCGAAGAACAAACTCGTCCGGCTCCCCAAACTACCCTATGCGATCGCATACTCCCTCACGCGATCGCACTGCTTCCGACCAATACCCTACGCGATCGAATACTCCCTCACGCGATCGCACTGGTTCAACCTCCAGACTTACGCGATCGCAAGCTTTACTTCGCGATCGCAGAGCTCAGGATTTCTCCCTTACGCGATCACATGGCCATCTCCGCGATCGCGGAGAGCAAAATTGTTCTGCAGTTATTGCAGCAGAACAGCAGTGCCTTTTGGCACAAATTGGTCCGTTTGGACCCTCGAATTCATCCCGAGGCTCCCGGGACCCCAACGAAAACCACCAACATACTCCAAAACACGATATGAACTCGTTCAAATCATAAAAACATGTCTAACAACATCAAAACCCATAATTCACATCGAATTCAAGCCTAAATTTCTTAAAACTTTCCGAATTGCACATTCGATCTAAAACCCGACCAAACGACGTCCGAATGACCCGAAACTTTGCGGACATATCCAAATTCACATAACGAAGCTACAGAAATTGTCGGAATTCCATTCCGACCCCCGGATCAAAATCTCACCTATCGTTCGGATTCGCCAAAATTTCAACCTTCGGCATTTCAAGCCTAATTGAGCTACGGACCTCCAAAATACATTCCCAACGCGCTCCCAACCCCGAAATCACCTAACGGAGCTAATGGAACCATCGGATTTCCGTTCCGAGATCGTCTTAATACTGTTCCAGCTACGGGCCATTTTCTAACTTTAAAGCTCTCATTTAGGGACTAAGTGTCCCAAAATACTCCAAATTTCAGAACCGACTCTCCCGGCAAACCACAATAGCATAAATGAACATAGGGGAACAGTTAAATTGGGGATTGTAGCGTAATTTTCTAAAACGACCGATCGGGTCATTACAATGTTACTGTGTCCTATAACCTCCTGTTAGGACTTCCATGGATCCATGCTGCAAAAGCGGTGCCTTTTTCACTACATCAAATGGTAAAGTTTGAATAGGATCAACAAGACATAGTAGTACACGGTAAGGATAGTGTTTGTAATGCCATCACGCTATTCGAAGAAGTTGAAGGAGACAAAGTCCTTGGGTGTACCAAGTGATGGACACCGTGACTGTGAACAAAATATCTGAAGGAGAAAGCATCCCAGTACCCAAAGTAACCCCTGCAGCGGTCATGGTTGCCAAGGAAATGATAAAGAATGGGTTCTCTCCGGGAAAAAGGTCTAGGAGTTGCTTTACAGGGTATAACACAACCAGTTCATCTTCCGGGTAGCACTAATACTTTCGGCATAGGTTTCAAGCCAACCATCGCCGATATACAGAGAGCTAAAAGATTGATAAAGAAAGGGTGGATCCTCCACAAACCTATCCCAAAACTGTCCTACTCCTTCGTCAAGCCGGGTAAACAAAGACGTCCGGCAACTATCATGCCGGGCCATGAAGAGATAAGGCCGAATAAAGAGCTATTAGCAAAGTTCGAGAGGTCATTTGAAGGCGTGAATATGATAGAGGCAGCCGAGGGAACAAGCAAGATGGATGTTCAATTTGTTGGACCCAGATAAGGCTAAATAACTGGAAAGCTACTCCTCTTCTAATCAGGAAGGAGTTGTGGTAGTTAGCTTTTAATATTCCATTCTCAAAACTGTCTTGTTGTCATCCTATATTTCGTCTAGTCAAATGTATACTAAACTTGTTACCTTTCAATGTTTAATGAAATGCAATTTCTTTCTTCCTCTATTTTTAGCCTTAAGCAATTTCAGGTAAAGGTCATACGGGTTACCAAGTATCCCACCTGGTTAGCTAATGTTATGCCTATTCCAAAGAAATATGAAAAGACCAGAGTCTGTGTTGATTATCGATACCTCAATAAAGACAATCGAAGGATGATTTTCCATTGCCAAACATCCACATATTGATTGACATTTGTGCCAAACATGAGATTGGTTCTTTTGTGGATTGTTATGTAGGTTATCATCAGATCTTGATGGACGAAGAAGATACAGAAAATACGGCCTTTATCACACTGTGGGGAACATATTGCTACAGAGTAATGCCGTTTGGGTTGAAAAATGTCGGAGCTACATATATGAGAGCAATGACCACTATGTTTCATGATATGATACACCGAGAGATTGAGGTGCATGCGGATGATGTTATTATCAAATCCAAAAAGCAGTGTGATCATGTCAAAGACTTGAGGAAATATTTTCAGAGGCTTCGAAGATACAATCTCAAGCTCAATCCAACAAAATGTGCTTTTGGAATTCCATCATGAAAGTTATTGGGGTTCATGGTAAGCCGGCGTGGTATTGAACTAGACCCGTCAAAGATAAAAGCAATTCTGTACTTGCCTCCGCCAAATAACAAGAAAGATGTAATGAGTTTGTTGGGCAGGTTGAATTATATTAGCAGATTTATTGCTCAGCTGACATCGACCTGTGAGCCCATTTTCAAATTATTGAAGAAAGATGTTGCGATGAATTGGACTGAGGAATGTCAAGGTGCATTTGACAAAATCAAGGAGTATCTGGCCAACCCTACTGTGTTGGTTCCTCCAGAACCTGGAAGGCCTCTGATCTTTTATCTGGCCATATTGGATAATTCTTTTGGCTATGTACTGGGGCAGCATGATGAAACGGGGAAGAAAGAGCAAGCAATATACTATCTCAATAAGAAATTTACATCTTACGAGGTAAAATACACTCAACTGGAAAGAACATGTTGTGCTCTAACATGGGTTGCACATAAGTTGAAACATTACTTGTCGTCTTATACCACTTATCTTATATCTCGGTTGGATCCACAGAAATTCATCTTCCAGAAGCCTATGCCCACAGGAAGGCTTGCTAAATGGCAAATTCTACTTACAGAGTTTGATATTGTTTATGTAACCCGCACTGCAATGAAGGCATAAGCAGTCACTGATCATTTGGCAGAAAATCCAGTTGATGATAAGTATGAACCGTTAAAGACATATTTTCCTGATGAGGAGACAATGAATATTGAGAAATTGGAACAAGATGACAAGTCGGGCTAGAAACTATACTTTGATGGGGCTGTCAATAGCAAAGGGGTTAGAATTGGAGCAGTGCTCATTTCAGAAATGGGTCAGCATTATCCTGTTACTGCTCAGCTTCGATTTTTCTGTACTAATAACATGGCCGAGTATGAAGCAGGTATACTGGGCTTAAGAATGGAAATAGACATGGGTGTTCAAGAGAGTTTGGTAATGGGTGACTCGGATCTCTTGATACATCAAATTCAGGGAGAATGAGAGACAAGGGATTTGAAACTTATACCATACCGACAGTATCTACATGAACTATCCCAAATATTTCAGTCCATAGAGTTCAAGCATATCCCAAGAATGCACAATGAAGTTGCAGATGCCCCGGCCACGTTGTCATCCATGTTGCACAATCCGGAAAAAGCTTATATAGATCCACTGCAAATACAAGTTTGTGATAAAAATGCTTATTGTTTTACGGTAGAAGAGGAACTTGATAGGGAACCATGGTTCAATGATATTAAAGAATATTTGAGGATGGGGGTGTACCCAGCGCAAGCCACGGGAGATCAGAAAAGGGTTATAAGGCAACTAGCGAGTGGGTTTTTCTTCAGCGGAGGAATTGTATACAAGAGAACCCCGGATTTGGGTTTACTGAGATGTATAGATGCACAACATGCCACTACAATCATGGCTGAAATACATGCAGGAGCTTGTGGGCCTCATATGAGTGGATATGTTTTGGTCAAGAAAATATTAAGGGCTTGATACTATTGGCTCACAATAGAGCGAGATTGCATTTGATATGTGCGAAAATGCCATCAATGCCAGATACACGGACTTGATTCATTCCCCTCCATACGAGTTGCATACAATGTCAGCACCATGGCCTTTTGTCGCCTAGGGCATGTATGTCATTGGTCCAATAGAACCCCCAGCATCTAACGGGCACAGGTTTATCCTTGTACCCATTGATTATTTCACTAAATAGGTGGAGGCGAAGACATTTAAAGCAGTAACAAAGAAAGCGGTAGTGGATTTCGTACATACAAATATTATTTGCCGCTTTGGAATTCCCAAGGTGATTATCACGGACAATGGAGCAAATCTTAATAGTTACCTCATGGCGGAGGCAGGTTAAAAGTTCAAAATCTTGCACCGTAATTCTACACCTTATCGGCCTAAAGCAAATGGAGCAGTTGAAGCTGCAAATAAGAATATTAAGAAGATTCTCCGAAAAATGGTAGAGGAGTCAATACAGTGGCATGAAAAGTTACCATTTGCTCTAATGGGTTATCGTACTACTGTGCTCTAATGTGAGTTTAGATCGCCTTTAATAAATGTGCAGGATGAGCGCAGTACAAAATGAACCCTTTTCACTAATGAATAAAATCCCTTTGGAGTTACTATTGTGGTGGAATGATTTAGGCCAAGATGGACATGATTGGGTCAAGAAATATTTGAAAGATCTTACAGGGCTGCTTCACATAGTACTTTGAGGAGATATTATCCGAGCTTTAGTTTCCTGCTGGGATCCCGCACACAACGTGCTCCACTTCTCGCACTTTTAGCTCACTCCGACATTGGAGGAAATTGCTAACTACATCGAAAAGGGTGAGGTTCCCTTAAAAGACAAATATCTGGTTGCTCCAAGGGCCATCACTATGCATAGATTCCTCGATTCCTTAAAAATAGCCAGAAATGTTCACAATGAAGATTTGGTCCATGGGTTTTGCACCATGAACTTTATATACCGCTGATATGGCCACGTTGGAGGATTCAATGTTCCAACGAACAAACTCTGTAGCAAAGCGAACCGGTCTAAATGGGAGGAACACATGCGTTTTGCCTTCATGGTAGCCTGTCTGGGGTTAATAATATTTCCAAGGAATGATGGGAATATCGACATCAAAGTTGCCGGGATTGCCAATACTCTCCTTACACAGGATAACAGTACTTTAGCACCAATGATATTGGCCGATATCTTCCGTACTCTCACGGCCTGCAAAGCGGGAGAAGAATTCTTCGATGGGTGTAATATACCACTTCAGATGTGGATGATAGAGCATTTATGTCACCACCCTCAGTTATCGAGCTATGAATCGTCTAAAAAGACCTGTACAAAGAATTCTACATGAGGACAAAAGAGGCCAAGTTGCCAGAAGGGTCGAAAGGTTGGATCACATATTTCCAATCACTGACTGCTAGCCAGATAGAATTGGCATATGGATGGTTTCCCCTCAATGAAGTCATATATATGCTAGCAGAAGGGTCATATTTTCTTTTAATGGGTCTTAATAATATCCAACCTTATGCGCCATACTGAGTTCTACGGCAACTCGGAAGATATCAGATTGTGCCGAAAGATGGGGACCTCAGCCTTCAAGCAATAGAGATCAGTCCCAATGGGCAATTCCCGAAAGTAGAAATCCGGAAAATATGGAATGAGTGCCAATGTCTGAGAATGGACACTTGTGTGAGAGATTAGGCTAGAGGTGAAGTGTCACCGGGGTATTCCGCATGGTACCGTAGAGATGTTGAGCATGAGAGACCGACGAAGATACCTCATATACAAGAATTCGCCAAGCTAGCGACTGAACAATGGGATTGGCTGGCCGAGAATGAATATCGAGCCAGAATCAGCATGTTGGAGAAACAATTTCAGGACCTCAAATTCGAAAGCAGCAGCCGATGAGGGTGAAAAGAAACAACTGAGGAAAGAAAATTAAACATTGAAGGCTCAGATTGCGAAGATGAGAATAACAACCGAAACTCCAGTTCGACTTGCCCGGGATGAAAAGCTAATTGATAATTTACGTCGCAAGGTGAACGATTACAGCTTTGATCTAAATAAATCTAAGAAGGAATTAATTGGGGTTCAGAAACAATTGCCAAAAATGCCGAAGAAAGGGCTCGGATGATCCGACAGTTAAAGGATGAGCATAATGTTGAAGTAGCCCGACTAAGGAACAAGATTGTTACGACCGAGGTCAAAATGTAGCAAACAAACAAAAGAATTTGATATAGAGTGAGAGCATTTCTACATAGCCATGGCCCGGTTAGAATTGGAGCTACAACAACTTCAAAGGAAGAGCCAACAAACCTTGGATGCTCGTACCAACAGATTGGGAGGTTGCTTCAAGAGAAAGGAATCATCAGGGAAAGAATTGTCAACATCGCTCACTACATTACGTGAAAATGCCAACTGTGCGAGGATATGACCCAGTCTAAATTTACCGCAATAGCAATGATCTTTGTGAAACAAGTGATGACCGACCTGGACAAACTCTAAAAGGGATTAGCATATAGGCCCGCGGTAAGACCGAACGATGTCTCGCAGGCACTAGGAGCTTTAATGTATTCATAGGTCATGCTTTTTTGTATTTGTATTTTTCTGCATCTAGAAGGTTGTAGTACAACATTATCTTTGTAATCAATGTTTGAATATCAATGAAATTGAAAATTCAAAAAAGTTTTCATTATTTTTCCATACATGCAATTGCTTGTACAATAGGCAAACATATAAGATCGAAAAACAAAAAGAAAAAGAGAAAAGAGAGAAAAAAAAACAATGAAAGCAATGATAAAAGATGGATAGAAACAAAAGAAAATAAAAAGAAAACCTAAAAAAAGAGAATTGGCGGGTAAAAAGAAAGACAATAATGCCGGGATGATCCAACTATTAACAAGTTTTTGGCGTTTATGAGTATTAGATAAAACAGTTAGCAACTGGCATCCTGGCACATCACAACTACAACACTCGTTCTAAAAGCATGACAAAAGCAGTGACCCAAGAAATTGAGCCGAAAATCATGGATCCCGCGCAGGATGAGGAATTAATAGATGTGAATAGCATGAAGGAAGAAGTGTATAAGCTTAAACAACAGATGTCGAGAATGTATCAGGCTTGGTCGAGGGGATAACCTTTACTTACTTACCTAGCCAACCCCACATATATTCCTCCATCGAACCCGAACCAAGATCCACCCACCATCAACTCGACTTCTACATACCCTACTTACCCGCACTATTACGCCATTACATCACAAGTACCAGCCTCACTTCCTAAACAAGCTCCACCACCACCACCTCAGGCCGCTCTCGTGTATGTGGCACCACCACCAGCCACTTTACATAAATCCTCTAGTGAGCATGTATTTCATATCCAGGATAATTATTACGACCTTCCAGAATCCACCTTCAGACAACATGATTCTGACGGAAGAGGAGAAACCTGCTAGAAACCCTAAACAAGAGGAGATGGCCAGGAAAATGAAGAGCCTTGAACTGTCGTTTTGCAATATGTAGGGTTTGGGAGGCCAAGTTAGTGTTGCATACAAAGACTTATGTCTGTTCCCCGAGGTACAGCTACCCACTGGGTTTAAATTACCAAAATTTGACATGTTTGATGGCCATGGTGATCCAGTGGCCCATCTAAGAGGATATTGCAGCAAAATGCGTGGAGCTGGGAGAAATGATGAACTACTTATGGCCTACTTCAGTCAAAACCTCAGTGGCTCAGCATTGGAATGGTACACTCATCAAAATCATACCCGATGCTTCATTTGGGATGATTTGGATCAATCTTTTGCGAACCATTTTCAATATAATCTGGAAATCATCCCTGATAGATTGTCATTAACCAAAATGGAAAAGAAGTCCGGAGAGAGATTTCGGGAGTATGGTTTCAGGTGGAGGGAACAGGCAGCCCGTGTGGATCCACCAATGAAAGAAGGAGAAATGGTAGATTATTTCTTACAAGCTTTGGAGCCGACATACTACGGGCATCTGGTGTCTGTGATCGGAAAGACCTTTAATGAGGTAGTAAAGATGGGGAGTTTTGTGGAAGAAGGTTTAAAAATGAACACGATTATAAGTTAATCAGCCATCAAGGCTACAAATCAAGAAATTCAGACGGGGACGGGAGGATCAATTGGGAAGAAAAAGAAAGAAGAAGTGGCAGTTATAGAGGGAAGGTCCTGGTCCCGGGGCCCCAACGCAAATCATCATCAGCCTCGCCCATATCAACCATACCCACCAATACCATATAACCCACCTCAACATTATTATCCTCCGACTGGTCCTCAGTTCTCTGCCCAGCATGCCCAATCTTACCCACCGCCTCCTCCATCATGGCAAGCCCCAGCTCTTTAGAATGTCTACCATGCCCAAAATACCTACCCACCATAAAAAACATACAAAAATCCTAACCGAACCAGTTTCCGTCCCGACCCTGAAGTTAAAAGTGACAGGGCTCAAAGAAAGAAAACATTCACCCTTCTGGGAGAATAATATACTAGCCTCTTCCACCAACTGAGACAATTGGGGATGGTTAGTCCCATTGAGCCTAAAATTCCCAACACTCTACCGAGAAACTTAGATCAATCCATCCATTGTGAATATTGCTCTGGGACACCGGGACATGACACGGAGAAATGTTGGCACCTAAAGTCTACGATACAAGAACTTATTGACTCTAGAAGAATTGAGGTGCAAGCGCCCGAGACTCCCAACATAACACAAAATCCTTTGTCGGTGCATCATGAAACACATATGATAGAGCTAATACAGGGAGAAAGATGGTAAAAACCCTCTTAGACTGTGATAACAATCAAAGCAAACAGTAAGACGGAGGAGAAAGTCGGGAGTGAGAAAGTGTCAGTCAAGCCACCTACAAAACAGCCAGCAGTGATGATAGAGCGTGAGCCAGTAAAAGTGATAGTACCTGGGGTAAAGCCCATATTGACTGTGAAAGGGGCACATATAGAACCAGTTGTTGTCAAGCCGGTCATTCAGATGCCGATTGTGAACATCAAATCCGTACCTTGGAATTATGACAAGGTAACTGTCATGTACAAAAGGAAAGAAGTTAAGGGGGAAATTTGTGAAACTCATGGTTTGACCTGGTCTGGGCAATGTTTTGCTCCTGATGATTTGAGAAAGGAAAAAGTTGTGAAAGAAAATCTAGCTCACGTGAGGAAAGCGGTCACCGAGGAAGAAGCTAAGGAGTTCCTAAACAAAATGAAAGCCCAAGATTACTCCATAGTTGAGCAATTGAGGAAGACTCTAGCTCAAATATCTTTGCTATCTCTGCTGATTCATTCTGATGAACACCGAAGAGCATTAATGAAGATCCTAAATGAAGCTCATGTACCAGAAAAGATCACGGCGTGTCATTTGGAGAAGATTACAAACAAAATTTTTGAGGCAAATAAGATAACATTCTCATACGATGAGCTACCACTAGAGGGGACAGAGCATAATAAGGCGTTATACCTCACAGTGAAGTGTGAGGAATCGCTGGTGACTCGTGTCTTGGTCGATAATGGGTCGAGTGCTAATATTTGTCCTTTGTCTACTCTGGGAAAACTGAAGATTGGTCACGAAAGGATCCACAAAAATAGCATATGTGTAAGAGGGTCCGACGGAGGTAGCAAGAACACTGTGGGAGATATCATACTAGAACTCACCATCAGATGGTGGAGTTCACAAAGTGATGGACACCGTGACTGTGAACAAAATATCTGAAAGAGAAAGAATCCCAGTACCCAAAGTAACCCCTACAGTGGTCATGGTTGCCAAGGAAATGATAAAGAACGGGTTCTCCCAGGGAAAAGGTTTAGGAGTTGCTTTACAAGGTATAACACAACCAGTTCATCTTCCGGGTAGCACTAATACTTTCGGCCTGGGTTTCAAGACAACTATCGCTGATATACAGAGAGCCAAAAGATTGAAAAAGAAATGGTGGAACCTCCCCAAATTTATCCCAAAACTCTCCTACTAATTTGTCAAGCCTGGTACACAAAGATGTCTGGCAACTGTCATGCCAGACCATGAAGAGATAAGGCCGGATAAAGATCTATTATCAAGGTTCGAGAGGTTGTTTGAAGGTGTGAATATGATAGAGGTAGCTGAGGGAACAAGGATGGATGTTCAATTTGATGGACCCCAGATCAGGCTAAATAACTGGGAAGCTACTCCTCTTCCAATCACGAGGGAGTTGTGGTAGTTAGCTTTTAATATTCCATTCCCAAAACTGTCTTATTGTAATACTATGTTTCATCTAGTCAAATGTATCCAAACCTTGTTACCTTTCAAAGTTTAATCAAATGCAATTTCTTTCTTCGTCTATTTTTAGCCTTATTTTATTTTATTTTCTTTTCTTGTACAGTCCAGTTTTTGCTGATTTCAATGATGTGTCATGCATGAAGGAATCCCGGTCCATTCTTGATAATCAGATAGTTATACAAGAAATTGAAAATGATAATGAAGTGGAATATGAGGATGAGGAAGTGTTGGAGGAAATTCATAAGGATTTGAGCAATTATGAAGAGAAACCCAAACCAAACTTAAATGAGATGGAATCTATTAATTTGGGAAATGAGGAGAATATCCGGGAAACAAAGATTAGTGTGCACTTAGAGGCTTCACTCAAAGAGGATTTGATCAGGTTATTGCATGAGTACAAAGACATATTTTCTTGGTCTTATGATGACATTCCCGGGCTCAGTACTGACTTAGTGGTACATAAGTTGCCCACTTATCCAGAATGCTGGCCGGTTAAGCAAAAGTTAAGAAAGTTCTAAATAGATATCAGTGTGAAAATAAAAGAAAAGGTCTATAAGCAGTTTGAGGCATATGTCATACATGTCACCAAGTATCTCACCTGGTTAGCCAATGTTGTGCCTATTCCAAAGAAAGACGAAAAGACCAGAGTGTGTGTTGATTATCGATTCCTCAATAAAGCCAGTCCGAAGGATGATTTTCCATTGCCAAACATCCACATATTAATTGACAATTGTGCCAAACATGACATTGGTTCTTTTGTGGATTTTTATGCGGGTTATCATCAGATCTTGATAGAGGAAGAAGATGCAGAAAAGATGGCCTTTATCACACCATGGGGAAAATATTGCTACAGAGTAATGCCATTTGGGTTAAAAAATGCCGGAGCTACATATATGAGAGCAATGACCACTATGTTTCATGACATGATACACCGAGAGATTGAGGTGTATGTGGATGATGATAGTATCAAATCCAAAAAGCAGTGTGATCATGTCAAAGACTTGAGGAAGTTTTTTTCAGAGGCTTTGAAGATACAATATCAAGCTCAATCCAGCAAAATATGCTTTTGAAGTACCATCAGGAAAGTTATTGGGGTTCGTGGTAAGCTAGCATGGTATTGAACTAGACCCTTCAAAGATAAAAGCAATTCAGAACTTGCCTGCGCCAAAGAACAAGAAAGTGGTGATGAGTTTGTTGGGCAGGTTGAAATATATTAGTAGATTTATTGCTTAGCTGACATCGACCTATGAGTCCATTTTCAAATTACTGAAGAAAGATGCTGCGGTGAATTGGACTGAGGAATGTCAAGGTGCATTTTACAAAATCAAGGAATATTTGGACAATCCTCATGTGTTGGTTCCTCCAGAACCTAGAAGGCCTATGATCCTTTATCTGATCGTACTGGATAATTCTTTTGGTTGTGTACTGGGGCAGCATGATGAAACAGGGAAGAAAGAGCAAGCAATATACTATCTTAGTAAGAAATTTACATCTTACGAGGTAAAATACACTCAGTTGGAAAGAACATGTTATGCTTTAACATGGGTTGCACAGAAGTTGAAACATTACTTGTCGGCTAATACCACTTTTCTTTTATCTCGGTTGGATCCACTAAAGTACATCTTCCAGAAGCCTATTCCCATAGGAAGGCTCGCTAAATGGCAAATTCTACCTACAGAGTTTGATATTGTTTATGTAACCCGTACTTCAATGAAGTACAAGCAGTCGCGGATCATTTGGTAGAAAATCCAGTTGATGATGAGTATGAACCGTTAAAGACATATTTTCCTGATGAGGAGACAATGAATATTGAGGAATTGGAACAAGATGACAAGCTGGGCTGGAAACTATACTTTGATGGGGTTGTCAATAGCAAAGGGGTCGGAATTGGAGCAGTGCTCATTTCAGAAATGGGTCAGTATTATCCGGTTACCGCTCAGCTCCAATTTTTTTGTACTAATAACATGGCCGAGTATGAAGCATGTATACTAGGATTAAGAATGGCAATAGACATGGGTGTTCAAGAAATTTTGGTCATGGGTGACTCGAATCTCTTAATACATCAAATTCTGGGAGAATATGAGACAAGGGATTTGAAACTTATGCCATACCGACAGTGTCTACATGAACTATCCCAAAGATTTCAGTCCATAGTGTTCAAGCATATCCCAAGAATGCACAATGAAGTTGCAGATGCCCCGGCCACATTGTCATCCATGTTGCACCATCCGGACAAAGCTTATATAGATCCACTGCAAATACAAGTTCGTGATCAAAATGGTTATTATTTTACGGTAGAAGAGGAACTTGATAGTGAACCATGGCTCAATGATATTAAAGAATATTTGAGGATGGGGGTGTACCCAGCGCAAGCCACGGGAGATCAGAAAAGGGCTATAAGGCAACTAGCGAGTGGATTTTTCTTTAGTGGAGGAATTGTATATAAGAGACTCCCGGATTTGGGTTTGTTGAGATGCATAGATGCACACCAGGCCACTCCAATCATGGATAAAATACATGCAGGAGCTTGTGGACCTTATATGAGTGGATATGTTTTGGCCAAGAAAATATTAAGGGCTGGATATTATTGGCTCACAATGGAGAGAGATTGCATTAGATATGTGCGAAAATTCCAACAATGCCAGATACACGGGGACTTGATTCATTTCCCTCCATACGAGTTGCATACAATGTCAGCACCATGGCCTTTTGTCGCCTAGGGCATGGATGTCATCGGTCCAATAGAACCCGCAGCATCTAACAGGCACAGGTTTATCCCGGTAGCCATTGATTATTTTACTAAATAGGTGGATGCAAAGACATTTAAAGCAGTAACAAAGAAGGCGGTAGTGGATTTCGTACATACAAATATCATTTGCCACTTCGGAATTCCCAGTGTCATTATCACAGACAATGGAGCAAATCTTAATAGTCACCTCATGGCAGAGTCATGTCAAAAGTTCAAAACCTTGAATCGTAATTCTACACGTTATCGGCCTAAAGCAAACGGAGCAGTTGAAGCTGCAAATAAGAATATTATTAAGATTCTCCGAAAAATGGTAGAGGAGTCAAGACATTGGCATGAAAAGTTACCATTTGCTCTAATGGGTTATCGTACTACTGTGCGTACTTCAATTGGTGCAACCCTTTACTCATTGGTGTACGGAACGGAGGCAGTGATACCTGTAGAGATTGAAATACCTTCCCTCCGGATTATAGCTGAGGCTGAAATTGATGATGATGAATGGGTAAAAGCCCGATTAGAGCAATAGATCTTGATTGATGAGAAAAGATTAGCAGCAGTATGTCACGGACAGCTGCACCAACGCAGGATGGCCAGAGCATATAACAAGAGAGTACCTCTGCGGAAATTCGAAGTTGGACAATTGGTGTTAAGACATATTTTACAACACTGGGCCGAAGCAAAAGGAATGTTTGTGCCTAATTGGTAAGGGCCGTTTATGGTATCCCGGGTATTGTCTAACGAAGCTTTATATCTAACAGATGTGGTAGAGAAATGAGTAGAGATTGCTATCAACTCCGATGCAGTTAAGAGCTATTATTTATGATTCCATTCATGTATATAATTGTATTTGTCATAATTTTGAAATTGAAATGATGAAGGCATTTTATTCCTATATCCAAACATTTTTCCCATTGTTACCCTTTTGAGCCTTATTGCATTATTCTTTCATACCTCTCTCTCCGAATCAATTATGAAGTTGAAATGAACAATGAAATGAAAAGGAAAGAAAAAGAGGAGATTGAAATGAAAAAATAATGATGAAAAAAAAGAAAGAAAAATTTGAAAAAAAAAGAGAAGAAAAAATAATATGAAAAACAAAAAGAAGAAAATCGGGAAAAAGTCAAATGACGAATAAACCTTAGGGTATGAACTATGTCTGACTTGATCCCGAAATGGTACGTAGGCAGCCTCAATGAGGTTCAGTCAAGACAGAAATAAAATTCAAGATTCCCCAAAATTGAAACTGGGGCAGAAGTTATGTTTTTATGATTCCGAGAGTTGTTATTATTTTTGAAACCACGTTTAAATTTTGAGCCTTTATACCCTTCTTTCTAAATACATACCAAAGCCACATTACGGTCTAAAGAAAGACCTTCTAATTAATTTCAAGAAAATGCCCTCACGGGCACTATAAGGCGAATGTGAGTTGAGAGAGAAAAATAAAATGAGAGAGTCTTATTGGTGAAAACCCTTACGGGAACCATAAGGCGAATGTGAGGTGAGAGAAAATAAAAATGAGAGAGTCTTATTGGTGAAAACCATCATGGGCACCATAAGGCGAAAGTGAGGAATGACCTGATGAAAGAAAGATGGCAAAACAAATAAGGTTTGGGTAGATGGAAAGGAAAAATTAAGTCAGCAACGATTTGATGTGACAGACTGGGTCGGATATTCAAATGCATGGCATGGTCAAAGGAAACAGCCTTCATACACAGATAAGTTCTGTCTTTCACTTCAAAATATCCCTATCCTAAATTCAGGGTCATTGCATTTCATTTACTTGTCCAAAACCAGTTGCCATTGAAAGCTAACTGCCAGTTTCTCATGTTGGATGGCACAATAATACTGGGTCCTCCAAAAGACAAAAGAAAATAAAAAAAACACATGGCGATCACATAGCCAAAGGGAATAAAATAGGAAAGAAACAAAAAGAGAAAAACAAAAGGGAATCACAAGGAAGAATTGGGAAGGCGATCAGGAAAAATGGCAAAGCAGTACAAAGCAAGATGAGGCAGACGGTGGAAACAAGGCCAACAAGAATGCTAGTTACTAACTATCATTTTATAACTAATAAATTGTTCACTAATTAAGACGAGTACAAAAGATTCAAATTCTTAGTAATCACTTTAATGTGAATGTGACCAATGTGGGAGAAAATAATAAAAAAAGAAGCATCAATAAAGGAGAAAATCCACGATGGAGAACTCAATAATCAGGAACCTGCCCGAACAACGAGGGAGGTATCATATTTTATTTTTCAAAGTTACACCCAGTTATCAAACTGAGGGAATACTTTTCTGCATTTTTAATTTCTGCATCAGGCGCCCACTTGGATAACAAGGGAATATGTTTCTGCATTTTTATTTTCTACATCAGGCGCCCACCTGGATAACAAGGGAATATTTTTCTGCATTTTTAATTTCTGTTCAGGCGCCTACCTGGATAACAAGGGAATATTATTCTCCATTTTTAATTTCTGCATCAGGCACCCACATGGATAACAAGGGAATATTTTTCTACATTTTTAAATTCTGCATCAGGCGCCCACCTGGATAACAAGGGAATATTTTTCTGCATTTTTAATTTCTGCATCAGGCGCCCACCTGTATAGCAAGGGAATATTTTCAGCATTTTTAATTTCTGCATCAGGCGCCCACCTGGATAACAAGGGAATATTTTCTGCATTTTTAATTTTGCATCAGGTGCCCACCTGGATAACAAGGGAATATTTTTTTGCATTTTTAATTTCTGCATCAGGCGCCCACCTGGATAATAAGGGAATATTTTTCTGCATTTTTAATTTCTGCTCAGGCGCCCACCTGTATAATAATGGAATATTTTCAGCATTTTTAATTTCCGTTCAGGCGCCCACCTGTAAGGGAATATTTTCAGCATTTTTAATTTCTGCATCAGGCGCCCACCTGTATAATAAGGGAATATTTTCAGTATTTTTTATTTTGCATCAGGTGCCCACTGGATAACAAGGGAATACTTTTCTGCATTTTTAAATTTTGCATCAGGCGCCCACCTGTATAACAAGGTAATACTTTTATGCATTTTTAATTTCTGTTCAGGCGCCCACCTGGATAACAAGGGAATATTTTCAGTATTTTTAATTTTTGTTCGGGCGCCACATGTATAACAAGGGAATACTTTTCGTATTTTAAAATTTTTCTTTTCTAACAAGTAACATCATGATATATTGAAAGCCCCATACTGGGGCAGAGGAAAAAGTTTTCTTTTTTTTGCAATAAGCAGGTACCAACCCAGAAAATGGAAAAACACATTTTTTGTTGAAGTCATACAAATAGAAGGAAGCAATATGTTTGAGGCAAGTTACAAACAGATGATTTATCAAAGAACGGAAGATGCAAATAAAGAGCAAGATGCAAAATGAATGATCAAGGCAACACAAGATGCAAGACATAGATAGGACTTTTTTTGTAATTCATAGACCATAGATTAGGCTAGCTTCTTTATTTTTCTTACCCCGGTGTAATAAGGAGTCGGTCAGCAATAACAGCAGTAACAACAGCAACAACAGTGAAATCACAGTTTCCTTGGTAGTTTCAAACTACCAGACATTGCCGAACTACACTAACCTGATTCCTGTATAGCCTAGGATATGTAGGCAACCCCTGAAGCTGGGTGCGGTAGAAACTTTTCAAAAATGATTCATATGGAATATGCGAGTGGGCAAAAATCCCTCATTACTGCTCACTTGTCTTTACAATGAAACTCTTCGTGTTCCCGAACAAAGAGGGGCAGATGTGAGCACGTGATTTTTGCCCTAAGCAATTGAATTCCAAAATATAAAAAAAAACAAAAAAAATTTTTTGTTTGAAAATTGTTTTGAATTGTGTGTGAAATACAGTGTTTGTTAATTAGAATAAATTTGAAATTAAAATACAAAAAAAAAAGAATTAATTAGAAAAATGTCACAAAATTATAGAATAAATACTAGGAAATTGGAAAATTAAGCAAATAATAGAAAAATATCGAAAAATCAAGAAAAAATACAAAAAATGGAAACTAAAAGAAATATATCAGTAGAATAATAAGTACAAAGGAAAAAGTACGAAATAGAAAAAGAAAATACTAGAAAATTAAATAAAATACAAGTCTAAAATAATAAAAAGCACAAAAATACAATGTATAATACTAATTTGGGCCATATACAAGAAATACATAGCCCAGAACAAAATTACACAAACCAGGCCCAGGTCATTTTGACCAGCCTGCCTAGTCTCTGAACCAAACGACATCGCATAGGTGGTTAAATCAAAGCCGTTGATACGAATGATCAACGGACCTGGTGAGGTGGTGCCCTCACAATTAAAACGACATCGTCCTTGCAATTAATCTCAACCGTTCATTATACATAATCGAACGGGCAAGGCCAGGGTGTCATTTAAATGAAACGACGTAGTTAAAGCATTCATCTCAACCGTCCAGTATCATAATCTAACGGACATAATGAGACCTCTCATTAAACCAGACGACACCGTTTTGAGGCCAAATGATCTTGGTCATTCATCAATCCAACGGCTGGGAATCAATTATATCATTTTAATATATATCTACCCTCCTCTTTCACATGCCTCATTACACACACCCTCACCTTTTTATACCAAAACCCTAGCCGCCCTAGATCTCCATCCTCCTCCCCCCGTTTCTCATGGAGATCACCGGTGGTCAGCCCCAGCCTTTGTCTCTGCCTCAGGCAAACCCCAAACACCTCTCCTTACCTTCAAACAAACCTTAAAAACCATTAACCCCGTCTAAAACCTAACAGTCTCCCCCAGTCTTGAAATTCCGATCGTCGGAACCCTAGCCGGCGACCACCAAAGTACGAACCATTACCCCACCTTAACACTATCCAACCGTCTTTAGACGATCTACCCATCATAACCACTTTTCTTGAATCTTCCCCAAACCCTTCGAATATTCAAAAAAGCCTTGCCGGAACCCTACTCCGGTGAGCACCCAAAAATAACAATACTTCCTCAATACCTTACCCCAAGTCCCCAAACCCCTCTCACACACTCAAATTAAACCTTAAGGGCCTATTTTGTAACGACCCGACCGGTCGTTTTAGAAATATTACGCCCCAATCCCTAACTTAACTATTCCCCTAAGTTCATTTCTGCCATTTTGGGTTGTCGGGAGAGTCGGTTCTGAAACTTTGAGCATTTTGGGACACTTAGTCCCTAAATAAGAGCTTTGAAGCTAGAAAATGGCCCGTAGCCGGAACAGTGTTAAGACGATCTCGGAACGGAAATCCGATGGTTCCATTAGTTCCGTTAGGTTATTTCGGGGTTGGGAGCGCGTTCGGAATGTATTTTGGAGGTCCGTAGCTCAATTAGGCTTGAAATGCCGAAGGTTGAAATTTTGGCGAATCCGAACGATAGGTGAGATTTTGATCCGGGGGTCGGAATGGAATTCCGACAATTCCTGTAGCTTCGTTATGTGATTTTGGATATGTCCGCAAATTTTCAGGTCATTCGGATGTCGTTTGGTCGGGTTTTAGATCGAATGTGCAATTCGGAAAGTTTTAAGAAATTTAGGCTTGAATTCGATGTGAATTATGGGTTTTGATGTTGTTAGACGTGTTTTGATGATTAGAATAAGTTCGTATCATGTTTTGGAATAGGTTGGTGGTTTTCGTTGGGATCCCGGGGTCTCGGGATGAATCCGGGGGTCCAATCGGGCTATTTCATGCATTTTGGAAATGCTGTTAACTGCTGGTGTGTGCTGCAGACGAATGCTCTATGCGATCGCAATGGGCTAATGCGATCGCATACAAGGTTTTGGAGAGGCCAAGTATTTGTTCTATGCGATCGCGGGCATGGATATGCGATCGCATAGTTCTGGGAAGTTGTGCTCTGCGATCGCGTAGAGTCCTATGCGATCGCGTAGTGTATAGAGAAGAGGGGTCCCAGGTCCAGCTTTTGTCCTATGCGATCGCGGAGCAGGGTATGCGATCGCATAGGTATATTTTGGTGAGCATTGTGATCGCATTAAGGGATATGCGATCGCATAGAGTAGTTTGGCGAGGGTCAAAATTTGTTCTATGCGATCGCAACGGGGATCATGCGATCGCATAGAGTAAAAATGTCTGGCAGTGACTTAAGTCCAGAAACATTTCAGCCGCGACCCATAAATCAAAAACGCCATTGTTGAGCTCCAAGAGAGGATTTTGAAGGGGAAACACTGGGATATCATCGGGAAATCATCGGGGGTAAGTTTCTTGACCTTAATTCGTTGGTTTATCATGAAATCCATGATTATTTCACCGAAATTGGAAGATTAAAGGTGGGTTTGAGCCCTAGGCCTAAATGTTAGAAAATCTTTGATTTGAATGGGCAAACGGAGTCCGATTTCGATAAATTTTATATGCACGGACTCGTATTGAGATAAGGAACCCGAATATATAATTTTCGTGATTTTTCGATAAGCGTACCGGAAGTCGGGTTTTGGCAACTTGTGGGTTTTGGTGAATTTTGAGTTAATTTGATTGGGTAATGCCCAATTGGCCTATTTTGATATGATTCTATTGATTTTTATCAGATTCTACACTTGTGGAGGCCGACATTCGTGGCAAGAGAGTTGTTTCATAGCGGTTTTGTACCGGAGTCGAGGTAAGTGGCTTGTCTAACCTCGTGTGGGGGAATTCTCACCCCTAGGATATTATGTGATAGTTTAAATGCCTTGTACGCGAGGTGACGGGCGTGTACATGCGCTGGTTGTTGAAAACGCACTTTAATGAAAATGTTCTATGAGCGATATTCCTGTCTTTGGCTGTTAATTTGATATTTTTTACCCGGTAGTGGTTAGGAAAGCATGATTAGGTAGTACTTAACTGTTTAGTTGCCTAATTGCCTTGTTTGAACTCCTTGATCGGCATTATTTTTCGGTGAAGTTATATTTAAGCATAATTATTCTCTCTGTGGATTCCTTTATTGGCTGTGCTTGTGGACTACGGGTTCGATTCCCGAGATCCTGAGTAGAGACCCAGGGCTGTGGGTTCGATTCCCAGAGACCCGGCGTGATATTGGTAGGGACTACGGGTTCGATTCCCGAGATCCTGAGTTATTGGTAGGGACTACGGGTTTGATTCCCGAGATCCCGAGTTATTGGTAGGGACTACGGGTTCGATTCCCGAGATCCTGAGTTATTGGTAGGGACTGCGGGTTCGATTCCCGAGATCCTGATTTATTGACGTATGGACTACGGGTTCGATTCCCGAGATCCTGAGATTATTGAAATGTGGACTACGGGTTCGATTCCCGAGATCCTGAGATTATTGAAATGAGGACTACGGGTTCGATTCCCGAGATCCTGACTGATGGGTAGGGACTGCGGGTTCGATTCCCGGAGATCCTGAGTTATTGATATATTATTGAGACATGGGCTGCGGGTTCGATTCCGGAGACCCAGAGGTACTGAGAATGGGACTGTGGGTTCAATTCCCACAGATCCTGGATTTGTTTATTTGAGCTGGTTAATTGTTGTTAACTTAATTGTAGACAGTCGCAGTAATCATCATGATGTTGTTATTTCGGAAATTATTATCATTTAAACTGTTTATTTTGTTATCATCATTATATTATTGTTTTCTCAGTAGGGCCCCGACCTACCTCGTCACTACTCCATCGAGGTTAGGCTTGGCACTTACTGAGTACCGCCGTGGTGTACTCATGCTACTCTTCTGCACACTTTTGTTGTGCAGATCCAGGTACATCAGAGCAGGCTCGTACTAGGTGATTACGCAGCTTTTTGGGAGACTTCGAGGTATGATCTGCTACGTCCGCGGATCCGGAGGCTTCCCTTCTATTCTAGTATTACTAGTCGACATTTTTCTTCATTTTGTTGCTAGATACTCTATACACATAGAGCCACAATTGTATTTCCCTTTTAGTCTGTGTTACCGTGGGGTTCCGGATCTTGGTAGTGTTTTATTTACTGTGTGACGGATGTATGTGCCAAGCGGCATGAATTACATATCTTTTTATGCTATTTTTCCGCTGTTTCTTATTTAGATGTTTATAATTTGTATATTCCGCAACGTGTTAGGCTTACCTAGTCGTGGGGACTGGGTGCCATCATGACATGTTCACAATTGGTGAACTAGGGTCGTGACATATTTGGGGAGATCTGATGTTCAAGAGACCAACAGTCTCTGAAACTATGGAAAAATCAAAAATGAAAAAACGAAGAGAAAAATAAGAAAAGCAGAAAGAAAAAGAAAGAAAGAAAAGGAAAAAGAAAGAAAGGCCCTAAAAGCTAAGTACCCTACCCTGTTTTCGTTCAGTGATTTTTATGTGTTCACTTGTTCTGGAACTTGTCTCTTTATGTGCCTATCATGCTTAGAACTTGAATCTATTCCAATGCATGTTTCTATCTATATTTTGTATCTTGATTCGTACTTGTTTATACGAGCCCTCAATCTCATTTCATACATGCCTGAAATCATTTAAGTATTCTTAGGTTCTAATATTAGCTACTTGTAAATCATATGTTATTAGCCATTTTTTATGTGATTGTTCAGTATATCCTATCTCGATTAGGGTTTTAATTAGTTGGAATTCAACCATTATCAAATTTTCCCTCTGAGTTCTGATTAATTTGAAGTTAAGTCATGATTGGGGTTACTTGTGCAAAACAACATGAATCTGGCTATATTTGCAATTTTATTTGTATGTTAGTTTCTTCTGAACCTCTAAATGCTTGTAAGTACTTAGGTTATATGTATAAATATTTTTGTGGCTATGTTTGCAAACACAGTATGAGTTATGATAGTGGCTATCTTTGTAAAAGAGGCTAATATTTAAAAGGTTTATAGTCTAAGATTGGTTAAGTTTTAAAACATGACTTAGGGGACTATTTGTTGAATACATTTAAGTTACCCTAGTCTTGACAAACGTAAGGTAGGTCGGTAATTACAATAAAATAAAAGGTATAAAAGGGGAAGTGTAAATGGTATTCTTGTAGATTAAATAGAGCTTGTGAGGATAAAAATGACTTTAGTGCTTGGTTTTTCTGAACTTACTTGAATAATAAAGGGCATACTAGGTAGAGCTAAAAGGTAATTGTGTAATAAACCTTAGCTAGTAGGGGTAATTAAGTAAAAATTCCACGAAAGAATAGCCCAGAACCTTCTAGTTGGGGTTCAATGGCATTTCGCTACAATTTTGATAGACTTTAGTGTAAGTAATTGAAAAGAGTAGGGGAAGGAAATAGAATTAACTAATTTGATATTTCCCCCAAAATCACTCTATAAATAGGCTATTACAAGCCTGAAAAACGGAGCTTCTGAATTTTAGAATTATAGGGGTTCTTAGGGTTCCAATTTTGAAGGGTTCAGCATTACGAATTCTTAAGTAGAGAAATTTTCTAAAGTTGTGAATTCTGAAGTTCACAAGTTCACGAAGTTCTGGGATTCAGAAATTTTCTTTGCTTCGAGTCGAGAATTGTTTTCTGGGATCTTTGCTGGTGTTTCTCTGCTGCGTTATCTTCACTAGCTAGGATTTCTGATTTTCTCGAGTTGATTGCTGTTAGTCTATTGAGCTTGGGGGCTGCTGTGTTATTTCCTGCTACCGTTTGCTAGTGTTTCTTTGTTGTTACCATTTCTGATTGCTTCTGTCCTTCATCTCCTTAGAACTTATATATTTGCTTCGTTTGATCAGGTACACATTACTTCCTGAAAGGTGTAATTGGAATTATGATGAAGGAATGAAGTTATAAAGTTGATCTCTGATTATTTCTGTTTCTTCTCTCATAGTTGTAGTTGTAATTCTTAAATCTATTGTAATTCATTAGGAATGGTTGTAATAATTAACAGCTATATGAGTTTGATTTAGACTAGAGTAGAGTAGTTAATATAGTAGTTAAACGTAGTTAATAGTTTATCACCTAATTCAAAACTAAAACAGGCTAATATGAAGCTAATACACTGAGGTAAATAAATACGATTCTGAAACTGGACGTATAAACTGGATATCTAGCTACTTTTGTTAATTAAACTATGCATCGGGATCGATTTAATCCAAAAGGGAATAGGTAGTTCAGAAGTTTAAATTGTATTTTTTGCTTACCTTCACTTAAAAAATGATTTATATACAGATTTTGCTTTTAAAACTTCTGTAATTGTTAACAACTCAAGCATGTTTAGTTAATGTTACAACACTGTTTCCTTTTAGTTTTAAAAAATAAAGTGAAAAAATAAGTTCTGCAATTAGAATCGTGATAACTACTCGAGTATCTGAATCTGACATATAGAATAATAATACTAATACAAAATTTCTGTCTTGGAACGTTCAATTAGTTGTCAGAATTTGAAATCAGTAGTGGTCAAAAATGTAATTTGGTATCATCTAAAATAATATGGTTTCAATTGATATACCTACCATTTGATTAATACTTGTTCAAATACTGTTAGTCTGCTCTTTCATTCACTTATATAGTCTGGGCCTAGTCATGAATATAGGCCCAGGTTCGATCAACGAGATGGCCGTGTTATCGAGTAAGGACAGTAGTATACATTGGGTTCCAGAATCCCAAATGCCTTTAATAATGGACTGTTAAACAGTCTGAAGTCCAGGCCTAATAATGAATAATGGCCTGGACTCTAATATTATAGTTTAAAAAAATAACACAAAAATAAATATGAATTAGGAAGAAAAAACAAAAAATAGAAAATATAGTGTATGAATAGGATTGGACCTTGAAAATAAGGGATGAGCCTCGTTCTGAAAAATGAAAAATACATGGGGCCCCCAAATAGATTTCAATGTAAAATTCTAGACTCGGAAGGACCGTTTAGTAAATTTCACGGTCTTTCCCAAAGTTAACAAGACGCAGAAATTATAGGCACGATTAATAAAATTACGTTCCTAATACGGGTGCACATTTTATGTGACCCAAATCTCAAATCCTGACGAAGCTGATATGCACTAAAGTCACAAGCGTACTGGTTACGGTGTGACTCAAAATGCGTTTTCGTGACGTCGCAACTCTTTAAAAAATAACAAAGCGGGACATTAATAACACTTGAAAAACCGAAGCATATAAGAAAATCAGATAAGAACAAATACGGTAGTTGAGCGACCGTGCTAGAACCACGGAATCTGGGAGTGCCTAACACCTTCTCCCGGGTTAACAAAATTCCTTATCCGGATTTCTAGTTTTGCGGATTGTTAAATAGAGTAATAATTTCCTCGGTTCTGGATTAAACCGGTGACTTGGGATACCATTATTTTCCCAAGTGGCGACTCTGAAAATTAATAAATAAATCCCGTTCCGAATGTCCTTTAATTAAAAAAACTCCTTCCCTGTTATTATTATATACCTTCGGGGGGTGTAGTAGTAACTAGTGGCACATTACCTTCGAGTAAATAGTGGATAGAGAAAAAGGAGGTGTGACACTCACTAACTATCTCCTTCCCCTTTTCAGAGGTTTCAGGTTCTGAATTAGTCAAGAGCTTTACTATATGTTCCCTTAGGTCAGTAATTTCTGCTAAGAGATCTCTATTTTTTTTCTAAAAGTCTCAATGATTTTTTTTTATTAGTAGTAGCAGCCACTAGGTCTTTTCTAATATGTTCATATTCTTCTAGTTCTAGGAATATGGAACCCATATCCTCCACAAGACTACAAAAGGAAGTAATTAAATCATCAGCAAAACACATGAGTTTTTTTTTAGAATAGGATTTTTGATTTTTTTGGACATCCCTGAAGTTTACCTCTTCATTGCCATTGTCTTCATCATTGTCTGATTGAGACATCAAGGCAATCATTGAGTTGAATCCTCTCATCGCCTTCAGCTTCCATCGTCAAACTATTATCAGTGTTAGATTTTTCTAGTTTTACTTCTAAAGTTCTCTCATGAGCTATTTGCAAAGCCTCCTATATTTCCTTGGTAGTTTCGCATGTGTATTCTTTGTTTGCTTTAGTGTAGTCTTCGCTGGTCCTTTTCATTGAAAATGAATTTTCATTTTTTACTTTGATTGGAACAAACGGACCATTGCAAATAACATCCCAAAGCTTTCAATCCTCAGCCATGATGAAATCATGTATTCTAGCTTTCAACCACAAGTAGCATTTTCCATCAAACTTGGGTGGGTGGTATATGGATTTTCCTTCTTCAAAATTTAGTGGAGCAATCATGAAGATCCTTCCTAGGTGTTAACCTGGTACCAGGAACCTACTCTGATACCAATTGTTAATTTGTATGGGTCCACCAAATCGCAGAGTACCTGGTCCTTTACTCGTTATTGCTAAGAGTACTTAATAAAGCAGTAAATAAATAAGGAATATGATTTTTATGTGGAAAAATCCCTCGCAAGGGGATCAAAAAATCACGACCTACCTTGTAGGCTTATAACTTTACTAACTTGTAATCTTACCTATTTCAAGCAACTTTACAATACTCCTGGTTGCAAAGACTTCAAACTAACTTGTGGTACATTTACGACAAGCCACTTTGTGACTATCCTTGTTACAAAGGCTTTTTCTAACTTGTGTTTCTGTCACTACAAGCCACTTTGTAACCCTACGATTACATAGACTTCTCTTTTATGACTAAATCTAGCCACAAACTAAACTCAACCAGTCTAAGGATTTACAAAAGGATTCGTAATCAGTAAACTTTTAAGTAAGTGATTTAGGAGATATTATAAGTGCCATAACAAGGTTATAACTCAACTAGGACAACAATTATCAATCGTTTAGGAACTGGTTCATAGTAGCGTTCAACCATGGTTTTCAAGCTTGAGAGACTGATCTTTCCTATTTTTATTGAAGGCTTGAATGATGAAGTTGAAACCTTTTAGTGATGTTTTGTATAAAATCCCCTTTGGTACATCTTTATCACACACTTGAATGATGTGATTACTTTGTTTGGTTAGAGAATACGTGGGCTGACAGTGTGGTGCAGTGTGGCAGAAATAGTGCTACCAGTCACTTCAGTTCCAGCTGTGTCCAAATGCCTTTGTGCTGCTATATAGAAACCCAAGGAGCATTAGGTCCTTGTTTGGTTCCTAACTCCTCTATGTATAACAATTCAACTTTTAGTGGATTCCGTTGGAGTCTGCAGCAATCTAAAGTAGTAGGTCAAGTTCCTTAACTGGTTCTTATCAGAAAGTTTGTTAGATCATCAAAACATAAGGCAAGAGTATTTAAGATTTATCACGAGGGATCTTAACTCCTGAACTTCCTTTCTTCCTAGGATTGTAACTATCAGTCAACCCTTTTCTTTAGGTCTGCGAGGGTTTCCTGTTCAGATGGAACAAGTGGTTCAACATTCTCCGCTTGTCTAACCAACCCCTTAACAACTTCTCCAGGCCCACTTCGCCTGTTTCTCTCACACTCTCCCTTTGTCCATTAGATTCCTTACCCCAAACTACCATAGCACCTGATTATTTTGTTAAGCCAACAAGAGTGGGTGAAGATTCAGCCACCCATTTTCCCATTCCCCTCACGGTACTTCGGGCACCCTCTCTCTCCTTTCATTTCTCATTTTCTTTTCTGGGTTTGCTTTCCCCAGCAATAACCTTGCAAGCTATCATTTTTACCCTTTGTTTATTAGAGATAGGAGCAGTTAAATGTGTATTAGATGGTGTGGGTGAGGTTTCTTTGGGTGCTGATGAGGGCATCTCAGAGGTGGTAGCATTTCTATGCTTGGGTGTAAGAAAAAGAGGAGTTTGAGTGTGTTTGGAAGATGAGAAGATGGAGAGTATTTTGAGAGCGTAAAAGTTTTGAAGTGAAGGAACACTAAACCTAATCAATTTAAGAATTGGAATTTAATTGTGTAACGAAAACCTTTTAGAAATCTAATCAAATTGAGTTTTTGTTTGAAAAGGCATTGAAGAGTGTTCCTAAAATCTAGGCACTTAATGCGGTCTTGGACCTTTTTGAAATAAAACAGGTTCATTTTGTAACGGATAAGTTAAAAGGGGTTTTGGAATTGAGTGGGACTCTTCTCTTAATATTGATTCAAATATAATTATTTCAAACTATGCAGAGTGGAAAATACATACCATGTAATCTTAATGAACCAAGTTCTTCGCTGAAAAATCTCGGGTAAGTCTGAATTTTCCAAGAAAATATAGATAATATCATTAGAGATTAATGAGTCATATTAGCACATGGCACAAGATTATACTAATGAAAGAATGAGACTGAGCAAAATCTTATCTAATTATGTACAAAAATTCACAATTTTCTAACCAAATTTTGAGTTAGAACTGGCTCTTTTTAGGTGATCTTAATCATCCCTAATTCTAACATGTTCCTTTCCAAGTGATCTCTTCTTAGATATTTTGTAATGATGTTAACTATTTGCTTATGAGTAGCACAAAATTGCACAGTAATCAAACTCTTCTCATAGTTGTCCCTCAAAAAGTGATGCCTAACATCTATGTTCTTCATTCTCTTATGATGAACCGGGATCTTGGTCATACTAATTGTACTAGTGTTATCATATATATGCATACAACTTATAGTAATTCCAAAATATATTAGTTTTTGTCTTATCCACAACAATTGAGCACAATATGAGGTAGTATCAACATACTCATATTAGCATAGATAGGGCCACAGAATTTTGCTTATAGGTAGCCCAAGACATAAGAAATGAGCCAAGAATGTGTGCCATACCTAAGGTTCTGTTTCTATCCACAAAAGAATCTACATAATCAGCATCATCATATCTCACTAAGTTGAAATTATAACATTTTGGATACCACAGACAAAGGTCAGTGGTGCCTTTTAAGTTTCTCAAGGTTCTCTTGACAACAGTCAAGTGAGACTCCGTTAGATTTTCCTGAAATCGAGAACAAAGTCCTACGCTAAAAATAATATCATGTCTACTGGCAGTGAGATATAACAAAGAGTAATCATTCCCCTATAAAACTTCTGATTAACAGATGAATCGGGTTCAACTATATCTAATTTTGTTGATGCTACAATAGGAGTATCGTTTTCTTTGGAATATTCCATTTAAAACCTTTTAAGGAACTCTTTCACATACTTATACTGATGGATAACAGTTTGAATTTTTTTTAATTTATAAGTCTAAAAAGAAATTAAGCTCACCCATCATACTCATTTCAAATTCACTTCTCATTAGTTTAGCAAATTCTTGACTTAACTTATCAGTAGTTTCTCCAAAGATTATATCATCAACATATATTTGTACTACCAAGAGTTCTTTACCTTTTTCTTTCAAGAATAAAGTATTGTCAACTTTACCTCTCTTGTACTCATGCTCAAGCAAGAATTTTGATAGCCTTTCATACAATGCTTTTGGAGCCTACTTGAGCCCATAAAATGCCATGTCAAGCTTGTACACATGATCAGGATATTCCTTGCTTCCAAAGCCTGGAGGTTGCTTGACAAACACTTCTTCCTTTAAGTAATCTTGACATCCATCTGATGGCGAGTTAATTCCATGTAAACACCAAAGGCTATAAGGAGTCTAATTGCTTCCAATCTTGGAACTAGAGCAAAAGTCTCATCATAGTCTATGCCCTCCTCTTAACTATATCCTTGAACCACCAATATTGCCTTGTTCCTTGTAACAGTTCCATCTTCATCAAGTTTATTTCTAAAGACCCATTTAGTACAAATTATTGATCGATCCTTGGGTCTTGGTACCAGATGCCAAACTTGACTTCTCTCAAATGGGTTGAGTTTATCCGGCATTGCATTCACCTTTTCTGCATCCCGCAAAGCCTTAGAAATATTTTTAGGTTCAATAAGAGATAGAAAAGCATCAAAATCACTAAGATTTTTGAAAGAAGATCTTGTTTTAATTCTAGTGGTTGGATCAGTAATTATGTTCTAATTGGGATGAGAACTTTGGGACTTATAAGGTTTCACAACCAGCTGACCCTAGATGTTCCTTCATTATTTTGTTGCTGAGGAACAGGTTCATGGAAAGGTTCCCTTAAGGTTTCAAGATCAGTTCTTCTTTGTTCAGTTCCCCCTATCAGGTTGCCCTTGGTAGAAAGATCCGTTCCATCACCTGTTCCTTCCTCTGGTGCAGCTTCAGTCTGGGTTGTGATTTCATTTGAGTTTCTTACCAGCCCAATTGCTTCATCTTTATGTTTCTACATCTCAAAAAGAATGGTAGTTTCATCAAAAATCACATGTAAACTTTATTTTACACACTTAGTTCTTTTCATATAGATATTATAGGCTTTACAATGAGAAGAATATCCCAAGAATACTCCCTAATCACTTTTGGGATCTAACTTACCTCGGAAGTCTTTACCATTATTGTGCACAAAATATTTGCATCCAAATGCCCTAAGGTGGGATATATTTGGATGTATCCCCTTAAGTAACTCATAGGGAGCCTTCTAAATAAGAGATCAAGTCTTGCACCTCTTTGTGATGTTACATGCGGTGTTCACAACTTCTACTTAGAAACTGTGCGGAAGTTTACTAGAAAGAAGCATAGTCCTAGCTATTTCTTCCAATGTCCTTTTCTTTCTTTCTACTACTCCATTTTGTCGTGGAGTCATAAGAGCATAAAAATTATGATCTATGCCATGCTCAACATAACAATTCAGCAAATTTTGCATTTTCAAATTAAGTACTATGATCATACCTAGTTGGTGCAATTTGATTACCTGGTTGTTTTTGAGTTGTTCTAACAAAATAAGTGAACATGTCAAATACTTTATCTTTAGATGTTAGAAACATTGTCCAAGTAAACCTATAATAATCATCAACAAGCACATAACATATCTTTTACCACCTCTGCTCAAAGTTCTCATTCATCCACAAAGATCCATATGAACCTGTTCCATCGATCTGGTGGTACTTACCATTTTCTTGTTTTGAAAGAGGATATTACCCGCTTCCCTCTTGAAATAACTTGATAAACTTTATCTTCCTTCAAATTAATGTTAAGTAGTCCTATCACCAAGTCCTTGGAGACTGGTTTGTTGAGTTGGCTTAGACTGGCATGTGCAAGTCTTTTGTGCCAAAGGAGGGGATCATTATCCAACACACTTAAGCAAGTGAATTCATTATCTGAGAGTTTGGACATTATATATATATATATATATATATATATATATATATATATATATATATATATATATATATATATATATGCCAGTGATAAGATTAATCACAAAGCATTTTGTAGAGTTGAATGCAACAAAGTTACCTCTATCACACAATTGTGATACACTTATTAGACTATAATTTAGTCTATCAATCAAGTAGATATTCTCAATAGAGTGAGAGTTAGTATTACCTACCTTCACAATCCCAATGATCTCACCTTTCTTCCTATTACCGAAGGAGGCATTACCTCCTTTAAGGCCCTAAAGTTGAAGAAACGGGTTCTTGCTTCCTGTCATATGCTTTGAGTAGCCGCTATCCATGTATCGTATTTGGCTGCTCTCCTGTATTGGACCTGTATAAGAAAATAAGGGTTTATTCTTAGGAAACCAAAGTAGTTTGGGTCCCTTCATATAGTCAAAAGGAAGAGTCAATTTTTTTTTGCACAACTTGGCAGCCTATTTTTCCCTTGAATAAATTCTTTGTTCTTTTGACTTACCTTTTCTTTTGTAGTGCATTCACTTTTAGAGTGCCCAATTTTACCACAGTGTGTGTTAATTTTATTCTCAGAAAGTGTGAGATACTTGCTTTTAGGATCCCACTTAGGTGCAGGGGTCCCAAAGCCAAGTCCTCTCTTGTTGCTACTATAGTTTTTGTGTATCCATGAAATGTGCATCGGAGGACCTATTCCATTTACATGTTCTGTCTAGCTCATGCTTGACCTTTCTTAGATCATCCTTTAAGATTTATATCTGCCCATCTCTTTTATACAACTCATATTTAATTTTTCCTACATTTTCTTCTTAAGTGAGTTGTGTATGAACAACTGTCGTTATACCTATTCCTAATTTTATTTTTATATTTTCAGATCTAAGTTCTAGGACAATGGTGTCAAGTTCATGAACTTGGTTCCTCAACAAAATATATTTACTTTCACGTTCACTAGACCTAAGTTTCAGGTGTTTCTTAGCTTTTAAATCTATACACTCTTTGGACAGCTGTTCATTTTCATTGTTTACATCCTTGGATTCATCAATTAGCTCTAGTAGCAACTCAGATAACCTTTACTTAGACAAAAAAATAATCTTGTCTGAGAAAAACTTACATCGGCTTCTTCATCAGATTCTCTAATAGTCTTAAGTGCTCGTTCAACATCATCATCATTATCATCATCATCATCATCATCATCACCATCATCATACGAGCTTTCATCTGAGTTATAACCTCAAGAAACGGCCATAGCCTTTGTTGATCCTTTGTTGTTTCTTTTTTTGGATTGAACTTGTTCCTTCGTTCAGCTCTTTCCTTCTTCCACTCAATCTACCACAGAGGATAATTCTTGATATGGTGATCTATCTTTCTATATTTGTAGCAGGTATTATCGGTTTGTTTCCCAAGAGCTTCTAATTTGTTATAGCTACCACTTCTTAAAGAACCCTTTCCTCTCCTTAAGTACTTCTTGAAATCTTTGGTGATCATGACCATTTCATCATCTTCTAGATTAGAACCTTCAGGGATCTGAGAACCAAACTTTTTTCCTTCTTAGGTACATCCACCTTCATGGTCTATCTTCTAAGTTCATAGGCAGTAAGATTCTCAATTTATTCATCTAGTGGAATAGTGGCAATATTCTTTGATTCCTAGATGGCAGTCATTTTACTCTCCCATGTGATATGTAAAACTCTAGCCAATATATTTTAAACTCTTTCTTCTTCGGGAATAATCCATCCAAGAGATTTTGATTCATTTGCTAGTGTAGTGAACCTTATGTACATATCTTGAACGGTTTCTCCTTCCTTCATAGCAAAATTCTCATATTGAGAGTACAATAAAGTTCCTCTATATCTCTTCACCTGAGGTGTTCCTTCATGAGCCACTTGTAGTGTGTCCCATATTTGCTTAGCAGTGGTAGAACCTTGGATTCTGTTGTACTCATCTGGACCAAGTGCACAAACAAGCCATTTCTTGGGTTTAACATTCTTCTGCCACTTTATGAAGTCTCCAGCAGTGCAATCAGCTCTTGTCTTTGGCACATATACTCCTTCATCAT
Organism: Nicotiana noctiflora; assembly: GCA_032618575.1. Classification (NCBI taxonomy): domain Eukaryota; kingdom Viridiplantae; phylum Streptophyta; class Magnoliopsida; order Solanales; family Solanaceae; genus Nicotiana; species Nicotiana noctiflora. The sequence goes on from JASVEL010009791.1 coordinate 66,035, forward strand.
TTTTCTTCAAGGTAGAAAATAGAGCATCGGTGACAATGTCCTACAGCTCGTAGTTCTCTCCTACAATGTGATCTCTCATCTTGTTTTTTCACGAAGAATAGTATTGCCATTAAGGAGTTGGTGGCCTAGCATTGGATTGTCCTTTCCAGTTTCTAGGTGGTGCACTCATGTTGATATTATCCTAAGGTATAAGCCTATTCAAGGATAACCTGCTCTGATACCAATTGATGTTCTATACTTCAATGCCACACAAAATGGTAGGGGGAGTGATTTATGTGGTGTCCAATTTTCGCGTGCATAGATATAGAAGGACCTGGTTCTTTCTTGTATTCCTTAAACTACTATTGCGGAAATAATAAATGCGAAAAATAAAGAAAATAAGTATTTTGACGTGAAAAATACCCGACTCAAAAGGTGAAAAAATACGACCTACTACTCAGTAGGATTTTCCCCAATACTTCACTAAATCACTGAGCCAAAACATCATTTACAAAAGCTCTTTGTAAACCTAATGACTACCTCTATTCCCTTTGTAGCAACCAGTCTCTAATTGTTGTGACAACTTCAAGTTAACTCTAACTTGAATACTCAGAGTACCTATTACAATTGCATCTACATAAAGTTGAAGGTACACTTTCAAAATACCTACAACAACTGAACTAAAATAAAAGAGAGACACTTGGAACTGGTTCTTCTATCTGGTTCATGTAGCTTTAGGTTCACACACTTGAATCACACAAGAATTGCTTGCAAAATGCCTTGCTATTATGCTCTTAACTCACGTTTAACTTCAGCTTTTGTGCATACCTGTAAAGTGAGAACATCTTGTATTTATAGAGTTAGTAAAATACGAAATAACTAGAGTTCCAATGCTATACTCTTCCTTGGTGGAAGAGTTCTAGGTAACCTCAACTTCTAACTCCTTCCTTATCTCGGATAGTATTATCTTTGAGTAAGGAGTCCTTCTCCTTATCTATAATGATATCTTTTTGATTAGGAGATATCAGATCTAACCACTTAAGCTTATCTCCCTTACGTGCATTTGTTGTGCTTCCGCTCGTGTTTGTGCACACTGTGGATGGACCTGAATTATGCTTGAATTCATTTGTCTATCTTTAAAATCAACTTCATTTGTCCAACAAACATTTAATTTAAACGGCATCGTCTGTTAGGCATTTACTCTTTTCACACTTTATCCTATAAAGGTGAAGTAAATTGTGATAAATGATTCCAAACATTTGAGAACAAGAGTTGGTAATTTGTTATTTTAAATTTGAAAAAAATAAAATAAATGAGAGGTTTGAATAGTCAGAAATCAACATTAACATGAGGGAACTTGGGAGCCCGGAACCGAAATAACAGTAAATTAAACAAAAAATACCGAAATAAACTAAAAAAAAAAATACCAAATTAGGCATTTCGCAGTATAAAACTGCGAAATGCACTAACGGTCGTTAGTGCATTTCGCAGTTTTATACTGCGAAATGCATTTTTTTTTTTTTGGTAAAATTTTTTTTTTTTTGTAATTCGCCAGTATAATACTGCGAATTACTTTTCAATTTTTTTTTTTTTTTAAATTTCACATTATTATTGCATGTTATGAAAAAAAATTAGCAAATTTTATCGTTTTCACAATTAACAAATTTTATTTTTGTTGTGTTATTGGTTGCTAATGTTTGAGTTTATTTTCATTTGCAAAATCTTGTACTTTTATCATAACTAGTCTTTGTATACGCGTGTTGCGTGTGTACTCTATATTTTTTAATTTATTCTAAAAAGACAAAATTATGGTTGATTAACTTGCAAAAGATTTTTTTCTTCTTCTCATCATAATGCAAATTATTCAATTGCTTTAATAAGTACTACATATTTATTGTTTGCAACATATAGAAAATAATAAATTATTTTTGTAAAAATAGATTAATTCAATCGTTATAGTATGATTAATCTACAATTCTTCTTTTTATCTAAACACATAATCATGCATATCAGATTCTTCATCTGGTAGTATTTCTTCAATCGTTTGATTATGAAAATATTACTTTAATATTGTATTGGAAGGAGTTAGAATATAAAATTCATGTTGATCAAAATTAGAATTTATTCTTCCCACATATGTAATATTTTTATTTTCTTGTATGGCTATAATCAACTCTCATATAAATAAAGACTTTTTAAAAATGATTAAAAAATTTACAAAAATAGTTAAATAATTATTTATAAATATTAGGAAATAATTAAATGAATATTGCTAAATATTAGGAAAATAACTAAATGACTAATTTGTCTAGCGTGAATTCTATTTTAAAAGGGTAAAAAATGCAAACGATATTTCGCTAATGACTAGTATTAATTTAAAGCAACATAAGCGGCATTCATAAGATTATGAGTTACAAGTAGTTTTGCATCAAAATACTTGAGAAGATAAACAATTTTCCTAGTAATAATTTATTAGATAATTTTTAAAAAAAATAACTCAGATTTCGACATATTTTAATTATGATAAAAGTACAAGATTTTGCAAATGAAAATAAACTCAAACATTAGCAACCAATAACACAACAAAAATAAAATTTGTTAATTGTGAAAACGATAAAATTTGCTAATTTTTTTTCATAACATGCAATAATAATGAAATTAAAAAAAAAATCAACAGTAATTCGCAGTATTATACTGCGAATTACAAAAAAAAAATTTACCAAAAAAAAAAAAATGCATTTCGCAGTATAAAACTGCGAAATGCACTAACGGTCGTTAGTGCATTTCGCAGTTTTATACTGCGAAATGCCTAATTTGGTATTTTTTTTTTAGTTTATGTCAGTATTTTTTGTTTAATTTACTATTATTTCGGTTCCGGGCTCGGGAACTTGGAGGGTACAATACTGTAAAGCGCATTGCTTTTTCATTATTGTATAAACGCATAAATACGATTTCGGAAGTATAACTTTTGCATGCATGCACGCATGCAATTTTGGCAGCTGGTCATGTAGTACACTGGATTTGAAGCTGGCCTATCCTACTTTAATTAAGTATGATTATATCAAAACTAATATTTCATCTTGTCTATATTATTGGTCTTTTGAAGTTTTATACTTCTTAAATAAGAATGACGATTCATAATCTTAATTAAACTTTTAGATAAGATCTTTTGGATGAGATGATCGCACACTTCAATATAATTATGCGTTCGATTTTCAACGTTACTCATAAGCTCGCACGTGCGGGTGCACATTAAAAACAATTAAATAGATAAAAATGTGTTATCCCTAACAGGTTAAACTTTTATATTTGATGGTAACACACTTTATAATTAAGTAAATGGAGTATTTGTCTAATCTATATATTATCTCTCCTTAAACATTTCACAAGTAAAACTCCTCTAATTGGAACTGTTTATCTCCGTTGAAGACATAATATAATTAAGTAAATATAATTTTGTTTTTTCTAATAACTTAAATTGTTAGGTGAGATGGTCATATACTTCGGCAAAGGTTCTGAGTGTCACTGCCATCCAAATATAATAAAAATTTTACGTGTTTGAACCGTGAAATAGATCGAATCAGCAAGGCATGTGAGAAGACGTGTTGAATATATAATTAAGTCAAATAAATGTGTGCTTTCTTTTAATAGGTAATCAAGTCTCGCTCATTACTCTCCTTGTCCTCAGATTTTTCTAAAGTAAAGATTTTTTTAGCATCAACATTAATGGAAGATTACGTAATGTACGTTAGAAGAAGAAGGAAAGCAACATGTATATAGATAGTTTTGACCAATCTATATAAATATATAATTGAGGGCCTAAGAGTGGTGATGTGGCACTCTTTAGAGGCAGAATGTGTATTTATCTTTTACCTCAATTTTTTGGTTTTTTCCTCCCTTTTCTTGATTTATATGCTACTTAAAATAATTCAAAAGTCACCTCATTAATTCTCTATCTAATTGCACCCGTTCATTACTATAATAATCATCCTAAAAGTCACTATCAAAGACACGCTTAATCTAACCGTTCCTAATAGGAATCATGCTTCTTCTTTGGCGTTTCATCATCAAAATTCATAATCAGGTTTTTCCTTTTAAGATTTACTTGAACTACATATCATTATAAATAATTTAATTATGTAATTTTATTGATTCATCACTTTTGTTTCATTCCCTTATACTTCGTCAACTTTTTACCGTTCAGTCATCTTCTTCATTAAGCCTCTTCCTTCAAATTTCCTTTCCATCGTGTCATTTAATTTACGTATTATATAGACCTTTACTTCTCAATACGGGCCAATCATTCCTCCTCAATAATATGCATCTCAAATTTTAGTGTATGGTAATGAATTGATGTTCCTGACTCCGCTTTGGATAACAACGGTCTCTGCATATCGTCATTCTACTAATAAGTGAAGGAATAAAGAACTCGTGATATATTTTAGTGTTCGATGGATATGTTTTTTATTTAATTTATCTTTCACTTACCCTTCGCTAATTCTTATCTTTGTCTATTACATACTTATTATAATTTTCCTTTTATATTTCCATGGTCGTACTTGTGTTTCGGCTTCAAGTGTCAAGACATGATCTTATTGCTTCACTGGTTTGGTTTTCATTGGATGCTAAGGTTCCGGTGTATTTCTATGCTTGTGTTTCGCTGATTTAAAGTATTGACTTTGGTTATGATAAGCAATTTCTCATTTCTTCTCTTGAAGAAATCACAAAATGCAAGATCCTTTGAATTTTCATATTTCCATACTTGTAAGGGCATTTCAAATATTTAACTATCTATTTTTAAGCTTTAGGACACTTTTTTATGACCAAAATACCTAATTCTTTTTTCTCCTTTTTCCTTCTTCATTTCTCAGCCTTAGTTTTTCATTTTTAATTATTCTGTAAAATCAGATTGCTAATCCATTTAGTCTATTTGTTATCAATCTATCTATATTATTTGGAAGTTATAAAAGAAGAAAGAAAAGCATATTTAACATGTTTTCCAAGAAATAGAAATAGGTACGGAAGTAAAAAACAACAACAACAAAAAAAAAATAAAAGGGGGGGGGGGATGAAAAAGTATTAAATAGGAGGAAAAGAATAGATTAACACAAAATTTATGGGAGGATTCTTATTTTTGATTCAACAAATTTGGACGACGTATTCAATTTTGCCGCTTTTCCCTTTTCATTTTTCCACGTTTGTAGTTTTTACCGTTATAACTTCTTGGATTTTAATATTTTTTTTTTTTGCAAATAATTAAATTATTCTCAATCAAAGAAAAAAATTAAGTAATTTCTTTAAATATCACAGAAGCTTCATTTTTTTCTTAACGAGGAGTATGGGTAGGGGATTTACTTAGATAACTGATATTCACAAATTCCATTAGAGTTATTTAGGGGTACACATTAAATGGTGTCTGTAATCGCACAATTATTATAGTTTTCTCAAGAATTTAGGTCATTTTGTCATAAGTTATATCATAATATGTGCATGTAACAATTAACTAATTATATGAAAAGTCCTTTAATTTTACTCAGTCTTTATATTACTTTTTTTTTTTTTACAAATTGGAAAAAAAATAGGAGTATGAGTTTAAGCAAGTAGACTTGGTTAGTATGAAAACCATATAAAAGATTTATACACTTTACTCATCATACGTTCATGCATTAAAAAATACAAGTAATTAAATATATATCTTCCGATGGTATTAATTAGAGAGACACAATTATAGTATGCACAATGTTCATTACATGATTGATAATAATATTTATGAACATCGTCTAAAAAGTGAACACTTACACGATTAATTTTCTCATTGAGAAGATTGTCCTTAAGAGCTGTCATTTTAAAACAACAAATATATAGGTAGGCAATGCTCTATTTATTTGCATTTTCTTGCTTTCATATCTCTTTGAGACAATTGTAGTATACACAGTTTTTTTGCTTTATTTGGTAGACTGCCCTTACACGATATATTTATTGTTTATTTTAGTTACTATAAATTTTTTATTTTTATAATAATTGAATTACAAAAAAGAACACCTAACCGCGCGAAGCGCGGGTTTAATTAACTAGTAATTATATAAAATAACCAAACGAGTTCCCAAACTATATATTCTTTGAGTTGCGAATATAATTTGTCCCTATTGTACAAATCATTCTAATTATAAACTTAAATCCAATTCCGCCCTGTTACCATGTCATGATTCAAAATTTACTAGTCGTGATAACAGCTAATTCAACTCGAACTAAAAATTATCCAATTCCAAAAAATCTTTAATAAGACAATTAAACAAAAGAAATTATTTGGTCTTATACATTCTCTAAGTATTGATAATACAAATCACGAGCTTCTAAGAATAGATTTTACAAAGCTGAAATGAAGTAAATACATCATCTATTTTAAAAGTACATAAACAGGATTTTATAAATCTAAGGCTACCCGGACCAATAGACAGCTACAACTGGAATGTAGGTACATCTTCAATCCCAGCTCATGTCGATCTCAACAACATCATCAGCCAACATCTCCACGCAAGTTGCAGAAGTATAGTATGAGTACAACCGACCCCATGTACTCAATAAGTAACAAACCCAACCTTAGGTTGAAAGTAGTAACGAGCTGGAACATAGGTCGGGTCCAGCACCAATAACCAATAGCAGTTCATAACAATATAAAATAAATAATAAAAGAAGCAACTCAAAATTTAAACTACTCTGCTTTTCTTAATTCTCGAAAATGATTCCTCATTTTTTCTTTCAAGAATATCAGTGAAAATTCAAATCCTTTACCGAAATTGCCGAAAAAATGAGAAAGTTTGAAAGCTATAGTTTTTCTAAAAATCCTTTCCACATTAAATACAATATTTATTTTCTTTCCAGATAGCAAGTGTGAACTACCTCACTATGCCCACATATCAATATGTGTGAAAAGTCATGAATGACGTGATACTGTGCATCATGAGAAAAATGCATCCCTATGCATGTATATCGTGTATGCATGCCAATGTCATGTATCTAAGAGATGAATCATGTACTCACACTCTCAGAAAACTTAATCTCATCGTCTCACATTTTTTGCTTATCACGCCCAATCTCTCAGTACCGTATATGGCCAATCCGGCACAGGGAAGATTCATCTGGGAATATATGTATCAACTGACCAACAGTCATTTAATACTGAGTAGGGACAATTAATTAATTTATAACATGGTGAAAATACGGATATCAACAAAAATAGGGCCACTTTATTGAGCCATAGAAACAATGGAGTCACAATTCACTTGGTGCACGCCCATAAGCCCGTCACCTCAATACCAATCAAATAACATATATTTTGGGGTTTCATACCATCAACATTAAGTTAAGAAGTGTTACTTACCTCAAACAAGCCAATTCCAATACCAAGCAAGCTAAGCGATGCTCCACAACTGCATCACGTGCGTAGCGACCTCTGAACGACTCAAAACTAGCCTAAAGCATCTCAAATACATAAAAAAGCATATGGAAATAATTCTAAAAGATAAAGATCCATTTCTTAATCAAAACCCAAAACCAGCTAAAAATCACACCCGGGCCCGCGCCTTAAAACCCGACAAAACTCACTATATTCGATAACCCATCCAGTTACGAGTTCAACATACTAGTTTCACTAAAATCTGACTCAAAATTGGTGTTCATAACTCAAAATTAATATTACAAAACTTTAGGCAAAAACTCCCAATTTTCTCTTTTAAATTGACGATCCAATCATCAAAGACGAAGATAGATTCACGAAATATAACAAAAACTGAGTGTAGATTACTTACCTAATCCTTCTGATGAAAATTACTCCAAAAATTGCTCCATTTCGAAGTCCATAGCTCAAAATATTATAAAAGAATCAAAACCTCAATTCATAGTTTCTGCCCAACAGATTCCTCATTTGTAGATAAGAGGTCGTATCTGCGACCTTCGCTTTTGCAGGAAAAAGGCTAGCATTTACGAGACATGCCGCTTCTGCGATGGCCATGGTCACATCTGCAATCGCACTTCTGCGCCTAAAGATCTGCTTCTGCGATGCCTCCCCAGCCAATATTTCATCGCTTCAGCGACTCCTCTTTGTCGCTTCTGCCACCATAACACCTGTGCAAATCTAGTTGCAGCTGGGATCACACCAGAACCAGCAGTCACTATCCTTAGCCAATCCAAAATGCTCTGAACCTCGTTCTAAACTCACCCGAGCCACTCGTAACCTCATCTAAATATAATGATAAGTCCCATACCATAACACAAGCCTATTCGATGCCTCAAATAACTCATAACGTCATTGAAACGATGAATAACACCTTAAATAAAAAATATATGAACTTGAACTTTCCAATTTCCAATTTCCAAAACTCGCGCCGAAATATATCAAACCACGTCTGATTGATCCCTAATTTTGCACACAAGTACAAATGGCATAACAAAGTTATTACACTTCCTGAAACCAAAATTCGATTCCAATATAAAAAAACTCACTTCCGGTCAAACTTTCTAACATTTTAACTTTTGTAATTTCAAAGCCAAATTCTACTATGGACCTCCAAATCATAATCTAGACGCGCTCCTAAGTCAAAAATCACCCAACAACACTAACGGAATCATCAAACCTCCAATCCAAGGTCAAATACTGAAAAATCAAAACTTGGTCAGCTCTTCCGATTCAAAGCTCTGTAGTTGAGAATCATTCTTTCAAGTAAATTATGAAATAACCTGAAGACCAAAAACGACAATTCATGCAACTTATAATACATCATACGGAGCTACTCAAGCTCGTAAACTACCGAGCGAAGCGCAATGCTCAAAACGTCCGGTATCGTTACATTCTAGATTCTTTGAAATTGAAAAAAAAACTATATTTGTCGAAATAGTAAGGTGGACGCATAATTTACAAGTCATCATATATTATTCGATATAGAGTGTGACTTATAAGTCATGATTTGTCTTTGTGTATCCTATAGCTCACGGGTTCGAGCCATGGAAGTCGCCACTAATATTTACATTAGAATAGGGTATTTACGTTATATTAGGAATTGGCAATGTATTAGGGATGAATTTCGATGTGTATAGTGTTGGGAATAAACACCCTACAAAAATAATATTTACGTTAATAAAAGTAGAATAATAATGTAGCACCGAGATAGGGTGATTAACCGGAATGAAAGAGTAACAATGACACCAAGATTTTTACGTGGAAAACTCTTTTAATAAGGGAAAAAACCACGGCCCCGAGTGGAGCAACTAATATCACTATAGTAAGGAATTTTACACTTTGTAGGTCCGACCAAAATACTCCATATACCATTATAACACTCAAAAGAAATAACCCTCTTTTGATATTCCCACCTTACTACAATATTGCTCACTCTCTATTTTTCTCATAGACTATTTTCTCTTATACCCTGTCTGTGAAACCTCACTCTTTCTTTATAACTCTCATATATATTTCCTCTGAGATTGGTGATATATTAAAATGAGATCCGAAGCTATCATTTTATAGGCAAAACATCGCCTACCTTACTTGACATTTCTTCCTCTACAGGCCTGATACATTTGACAGTGCAAAAGAGACGTGGGCTGCTAATCAAGGAAGAATGTTTCTTCCTTGAATTATGGGATTGACTGCCAACTTTGAAAAAAGCAACCAAGGAAGAAAATTCCTCGTTAATTAATACCATCATATACATATCAAGTCTAACGCAGGAGTAAAGGAAATAACAAGAGGAGAAATTAGGGTCCTGCGGACGCCGGCAGCTATCTCGATAACTTCAAGACTAACTGAGCAGCAATAAATGATATCAACTAGCCTCATGGATCCTTGTATCTGCACACAAGGTGGAAGGAGTAAAGTTATTACTCCAACTTAGTGAGTAATAGCAATAAATAACAACTGAATGAAAGAAATCCTATAAGAACATTATACAGTTCTATAAATAACAGTACAAGTAGGAGCATTTCTAAAAGGGGAAAATTAAGTACCAGTCTCCTATAGTCCAACAGTTTTCCAACACTGCTGCGGCGCGCAGCCCGATCCTTACTAATACTGTTGTGGCGTACAACCCGATCCGATATAATAAATATAGTGATGCGGCAAGCAGCCCGATCCAATATAATATATATAATGCTGCAGCGTGCAGCCCGATCCAATATAATAGTAACTGCGCTCACTAGGAGTGTGTGCAGACTCCGGAAGGGCTCCTTCAGCTCAAGCGCTATAATACTGTGGCATGCAGTCCATATACATGGTCCACAATAATAGTATCGCCCACCGGGGTAGATACGTGCACAGGTAAAGCAAGACATGTGAGCGCGTGATTTTTGCCCTAAGCAAATTATTCCTAAAAATACAAACAAAATAATTTTTAATTTTTGTTGATATTGATGATATTTTTGTGTTAAATAGTTACATAATAATTCATAATAAAATATACAAAATACGCATATGCATAGGGGTTTAATTTTACAATTTTGGTATTAATTCATTTTTGGGAACAAATTAATGAAAATAAAAAAAATAGCATCTTAGTTTTAAATTGAAATTTACTAGAAAAATAGATGTTAATTAGTTTCTAGAAAGTAATTGGTTTAACATTTTAATAAAATCAAAAAATAAATACAAAAATACAAAAAGAAAACGAAAATACAAAAATACAAATGAAAAAGAAAATACAAAAATACAAAGGAAAAGAAAATACATAGGAAAATACAAAATACAATATAATAAGATTTGGGCTAACACATGAATTATACTAAAATTAATAGCCCAAATAGAAAATTGTCCAGGCCCAAAGGAAAATACCAGGCCTGCCCATCTCAATATGAAACGACCAGGTATTGGTCAAGTAAATCCAGGTCGTTGAAATAATCAATCTAACGGCTGGGCTTAACCTCTATAATAAATAAAACGACGTTGCTTCTTGGGATTCATTCACGGCCATTGATCTTTGATGATCCAACGGACAAGAATGATCTTTCATTTAATCAAACGATGCCGTTTTAAGTCCCAAAGGATCTCAACCGTTGATTCTTCTAATCCAATGGCTAAGGAACATAAATGGCCTTTTAATATAACAAATATACCAAAGCCTTATTCGTTTCACTTCGTCCCCCTCCATGATCAAACCCTAGCCGCCTCTAATACTCTCTAGAACCCCGACGGAACCCTACCAGCAGGAGACACAATTGAAGCCAAGCACCCCGTCCTTAACACGCTAGAATAACCTCAGCCTCCCATCCGACCCTTCTAGTCTGTTTACCTCAAATAAGTCCCAATCCTTTCGAATATCCGAATTTATCTCGCCAGAACCCTATCGCCGCGCGAGTGACACTTCACCCAAATAAATCCAAAATTACACCCTACCACCTCCTGGTTACCCCCAAACCGTTTCTCGAGGTTTTAGGCCTTAAAGGTCACTGGAGAAGTTCGAATATGAATTTGAAACTTCTCCTATGACCCCAAATTCAAGAAAGGGCCGTAAAAGGCCTCCTAGATGCCGGAGTTGGTTTATAAAAGAAAAAGAAGAAAAGAAAAGCAAGACTGTCGAAAAATAAATAAAAGAAAGCTAAGTTTTCTTTTTTATTTCTTTCTTTTGATTTTATTTCTTTGTATGCATGTGTTTGTTTTTGTTTTTGTTGCTGATTCTTGATGATATAATATTTTTAGACTTTCTTATTTGTAACTTTCAATTTTGTTTGTTAAAATTGATACTGTTTTGAAACTAAAAAATTATAAAAAATCATAATAAATAATTTTTTGATATTAGTAAGATTATGATAGCTTTTCAATATTATTTATTTCTGTGTTGATTGTTTTGAAATTGATATTGATAATGAGTAATGTGATTAGAAATTAGGTTTTAGTAGAATTAATGATTAGATTTTGATTGGTTTTATAATTTTTCGATTCTGACTATCATTAGTTCTTAAATTGATTCTGAAAATTAATTAGAAACAATTTTTGTTTTGTTATTAGTTTGTTATTAGAATTAAATTGTTAGTTTAAATTGATTCGATTGGTTATAGTTGTTTCTAAAATTAATCAAGTTTAATGAGGGTAGAAGGTTAAAGAGCAGTAGGGTTAATTGGTAAATATGACTTAGATTCATGGGCAATTTAGGGTACAAAAAAAGGGGGTAAATGTAATAAGTCTTAGGAGGTAGGAGTAGTATGGGCAATATGAAAGGGTAGTGCAGTGAATACTAATTAGAAGTGGGGGCAAAAGGGGAAACACAACAGAATAGAACATTCTAGATATGGGGAAAAGGGGTAAATCTTCATAAATAATGGGTAATAATTGATTAACTAAGAAAAAAGAGGGATACAATTGTAATAAAAGAGGAACTAATAGGTAATTTCAGAAAATTTAAATTTCCCTCCCTTCAAACTCTATAAATAGGCCTCCATTGGCCTCTTTCAATAAGTTTTGGCAATCTGAGATCCTCTTTAAATTATCTTTGCAATTCTAAGTCTTCACTTTAGAAATTCCCCATTTCCAAACTCAAAAATACCTAATAATAGTAGAAATAGTTCGAGAATCCCACTGTTTCATTAGTTCTAACATCAATTTGAAATCTGTTTGGTGCTGACTATCAAGTTTGTGTGGAAATTGCATTTTTGTTAGTCAAGTGATTGGTTATATGCTGGTTTACTATTGTTGATCTGTTATTTGTGTGGTTCAATTGGTGTTGATTGAGGCTGATCGATTGTTGTTGTTATTACTGTTTTAGATCCTTATTTTTGTTCAAGTCAACCTAGAATCTCATTGATTTTCATTTTATAAAAATATTACTTTCTTAAATGCGGGTGCACATTTATGTGACCCAAATCATAATCTCAACAAAGTTGAAATATGTTGAAGGCCACAGGCGTACTGGTTCAGTATGATCCGAAATATATTTTCACGACATTGCAATTCTTGTAAAATTCAACAATAAATGCGGTTATTAATAAAAAGCACATAAAAATAAAATATATATGGGAATCAGATAAAATCAAACACAACAGTTGAGCGACCGTGCTAGAACCACGGAATTCGAGAGTGCTTAACACCTTCTCCTGGATTAACAGAATTTCTTATCCGGATATCTAATTTGCGGACTGTTAACAGAGTCATATTTCCTCGGTTTGGGATTTTAACGGTGACTTGGGACACCATTAATCTCCTAAGTGGCGACTCTGAACAAATAAATAAATAAATCATGTTCCGACTGTCCTTTAATTGGAAAAACTCATTTATCACATCCTTCACGGGGTGTATTAAAACTTTCGGTAAAAAGGAGGTGTGACAACATGTATATGTATATACTGCTGCGGCATGCAACCCGATCCCGTATATATCAAATACCTCATTATGGGGTCCTTGACCCCTCTCAATCAATGTAGACTTGGCCTCTCGGGCCCCCTCAGCTAAGACAGGGTATTCAACCCTAGGTATTTCTCATTTAGAGTGCAATTCGCTGATACCAGTTCATATTATGTTTTACAGTTAAGGATATGACTGAGATTAGGTGTTCAACAGGTAAAGTGTGGTCAATTAGCTCAACATACTCCTCTAAGGGTTCTACAGATCGGCATAAGGCTCCAAACATGGAAACTAGCCCAAAATGTACGGATATAAGTTCAGTCTTAGTCAAAAGTACAGTAAGCCATCAATCTGGATGGACCAAGTCCGAATCCCCAGCCACAATATCACCACGCTCATCACAATATAGCACCGTATCTTGCAAATACGGGGTTTCAAACCCTCAATATATCATTCATAACCATCACTCACCTCAAACCGGCCAAAATCCTTGCTCGCCTTGTGCTTTCCTCGTAAATTGACCTCCTCGAGTGTAGAATCTGACCAAAATCACAAGGAATATGTTACAATAAGCTAATGGGACTTAGGCCAATTGAAAGAACTCGAAAAACACCAAAAAATACAAAGTTGGCAAAACCCGAGCCCCGGGTCCACTTCTCGAAAATTATTAAATTTGCATTTTCAAAATCATCGTCTCACCACGAGTCCGTACATATAAAATTTATCAAAATCGGAGATCAAATGGGCCACCAAAACTGAAATTTACATAGCAAAAACCAAGGGGCAACTTGACGTGAGCGGACAGCTGGGAGAAGGAATGTGTGAGGCTAAGTCAACGGGCGGCCAGCTATGGCAATGGCATTGCTGCGGAGCAGTGTCAAGGGCAAGGCCGGGAAGGGATGGGTGAAATTCAGCACAAGTTGTGCACAAGCTGGAGTTGGAAAAACATGTGCCAAGCATATGAGGGAACTGTTGGCGGTTGCAACCAACTCCAGGACATGCTGATGATCATGGCCTAAAAGTGTGCCCACATTTTTGTACATGTCCTTAATTGAATGCCCATCAGTTGGAGCTTGTCAGCTGATTATAGCCTTATTTATATGTGCTTCTTCAATCTTCTACCAAATTTACAGATTTAGATGATGAATCTTCAATAATATTACGTAATTAGCTCATAAAACATACCTCCAATCGAATCCTAGTCGAAATCCTCTTAAATCCCTCATCAAAAGCTCCAAATATGCTCAACAATGGTGGAAATGGGACTTGATTTGCGGATGAAATGTTATTAAAAATCCTTCTGTCACCCAGTCTTAACCCTATGCGATCGCAACCCTAAGCATGCAATCGCGATGAACAAATTTTCAGGTGCTCAAAAACGTTATATGCGAATGCACTCCCAGCTATGCAATCGCAGTGCTCTACTCCTCCAACCTATCACGTCCCAACTTATGCAATTATATAGTGAAAATTATGCTGCCCTTACATTCCTCTTATGCGATCGCGGACTTGACCTATGCGATCGCAATGCTTCACGACCCTGTGCTATGCGATCACGACCCAGTCTATGCGATCGCATAGACCAATTTTCTTCTGCAATAGCTGCAACAATTCTACAGCTTCCAATAACCAAACTTGGTCCATTTGACCACCCGAATTCAACCCGAGGCCCCCGGGACCTCAACCAATAACACCAACCTACTCTAAAACACAATACGAACTTGTTCCAATCATAAAAACACATACAACAATACAAGAATCATCAAATTTCCATGGATTCAAGCTTAAATTTTCCTTTAAACTTCCGAAACTCACATTCGATCAAAAACCCGACCAAACGATGTCCGAATAACCTAACAATTTACAGACATATCCAAAATTACCTAACTAAGCTGCTCCGACTCTCGGAATTCCATACCGACCCTCGGATCAAATCTCACGTATCAACCGGAATCCGCAAAATTCAAACTTCGCCAATTCAAGCCTTATTCTACACCGGACCTCCAAATTGAATTCCAATCGTTCTCCTAAGTCATAAATCATTCCCCGAAGCTAGCCGAATCACTGGAATTCACATCCGAGCCCTCTAACCACATAGTCAACTTCCGATTGACTTTTCTAAAATAAGCTTCCTTCTAATAGGTTATGTGCCTCGTTTTCAACTAAAATCAACTCCATCACACCCCATCAACTCTAATACCAATATTGAAACATGAAGCAACACATTAAGGGGGAAACAGGGTGGTAACTCACGTGACGACGGACCGGGTCGTCACAACAACTGATATCACTATAGTAAGGAATTTTATACTTTGTAGGTCCGAGTAAAATACTCCAAAGACCACTACAACTATCAAAAGAAATAACTATCTTTTGATATTCCCACCTCACTACAATATCGTTCCCTGTCTATTTTTCTCATACACTATTTTCTTATACCCTATATGTGAAACATCACTCTTTCTTTCTAACTCTCAAAGCAAAACTTCGTCTTCCTTACTTGACACTCTTCTTCTGCAGGCCTGATACATTTGACAATGTAAAAGAAACGTGGACTGCTAATAAAGGATGAAATTTTCTTCCTTGATTTGTGAGATGAACTGCCAAATTTGAAAAAAGCAACCAACAAAGAAAATTTCTCCATAATTAATGGGGATGGACCCCACATATAGAAACTACCATAACTAAGGATTTAGCAATGAATTTTAGCGGGAGCTAAAATTAGCGACAGACCAAATCTGTCATTAGTTTTAACTTTAACTTCTTTTTTCCTGCACGAAAAGCTAGCAATATGCTAAACTATAAAACAATTATTATACAAATTGACATTTGAAAAGCCAGCAATATGTTATAAACTGTAAAACCTTTATTATGACATGTGGTACTTCCAACCAGGTATAAGATATACGCCGATCATTAAAGGCTTTTCGTCCTTTTTAATTAAATAATGATAACTATCCTAACCAATTTATCCATTTGGTCAGAGAGAGATGAAATGTTTTGGGTTGTGATGATTTGTCTCTAACTTGTGGAACTCGTTGAATCCACGATTCTCCTTCGTTATATATTTTTTTAATAAAGATTTTGTTAGTATAATTGTATTTTTTTATTAAAATAAATTTCTATAACTCCCAGTACCCCAACTCTTTTGTAACTCTTCTCCCATATTCTACTACTAATTATCTCATGTTCTCCATGATATCATAACTTATTACCTCACTTTCTTCCAATTTAATTCAAGGAAGAATTCTTGCACCTATAAATAGGAGTCTTTCTTACATAGTATAAAAAAAATAATTGTAGAGCGTTTCTATAAAGTAAGGTTAAAGTTATGGAAAAAAAGAGAGTTTTTTTTTTTTACTTTTGTTGAAGGAAGGTGTTCATCTTGCTGGAGCTTTGGACTCAACAACTTGTCCAGAGTTTGTTCGAGTCATACGACGTGATCAGGCTGTTGTATCCTGGGGGAGACATGTCAAGAGGATTACTGCTGGACCAGTGAAAAACTTTGTTGCAGTGGGCTTAAATCTCCTTAAAGAGGACAAGATATCTGCGCTTCAGCCTGAAGATATGTTATTCATTTTATTTTATTTTCAACTCTAATTGTATTTTCACCAACAATTTTAAGGAGATTCATATGGATACAGTTGAAAAAACCGCGGATATCAAGGTGGTAGATCTCAATAAGCCATTCCGTTTCAACGGTAGTCATTTCAAGAGAAGAAAGGGTAAAGTACCTTTTTATTTGAGTCTTCTCAAAGTTTCTTACGTTTTAACTGAGAAGAATCATAGCAAAGTAGAAAAATCCTCCATGAATGATGATGAGCTAATTTCCCTTCAAGAAAAAATTGAAAATAATACGATGACTCATACAAGTGTCGGTATTATCTTCTTAATTGTCTATCTGATAATTTTTATGATTATTATGATAGAACTTATTCTACTGCAAAGAAAATTTGGAAAGCATTGCAGAATAAGTATGATACCAAGGAGGCAGATACGAAAAAATATGTTGCTAGCAGATTTGTTCATTTTCAAATGGTGGACAACAAATCTGTAGTAGACCAAGCTCAAGACTTCATCATGATCGTTGGAGAGCACAGATCCGAGGATATTAAGATTGGAGACAACCTTATTGTTTGTGGCATCATAGATAATTATCACCTTCATGGAAGGAATTTCAAAAAACTATGCGGCACAAACAAAAAGAAACTTCACTTGAGACGTTGATAATGCATATTCGCATGGAAAAAAAGGCAAGAGGCCAAGATACACTTATGCAATCAGAAAAGAGCACTCTACAATCCGTCACTACAAAGGTAAATTTAATTACTTCAAATAATATTACTCCTGAAACTCACAAAAATACTTCTTTGAAGCCGGAGAAGAAAACTTTTAAGAAAAATTATGGTACACCTCTCAAGAAAAATAACGGTGCAAACAATCAAGCACAGAATCAACAAGTTCAAATTGTGAAACCATGCTTTGTCTGTGGCAAGAGTGGGCATATTGCTTGATTTTGTAAATTTTGGAAAGTTGGTCCTACACCACAAGTAAATGTACCGAAGAGCCACTTGTGGTAGTGATAATAGACATTAACATGGTAGAAAATGTTGATGGATGGTAGGCTGATTCTGGAGCAAACCGTCGTATTTGCTATAATAGAGATTGGTTTAAAGTGTATATTCCATTTGAGGAGCCCAAAACCATCATGCTTGGTGATTCTCACACAACACAGGTGCTTGGAAAGGGAGAGGTCAAGTTGAAGTTTACTTTAGGAAGAGTATTAGCGTTGAAAGACGTACTTTATACTCCTTCAATGAGAAGAAATTTGATGTCTAGTTTTCTTCTTAACAAGTTAGGTTTCAAACAAATTATTGAAAGTGATAAATATGTAATAGTGAAAAGGGGTAGTTTTGTGGGTAAGGGGTATGCATGTGATGGGATGTTCAAGTACAATGTTGAGATAAATAAAACTACTTCAAGCTGTGTTTATATGTTGTAGACTAATAATTTTTGGCAAGCTCGTTTGTGTCATATTAATAATCGTTATGTGGGAATCATGAGTATTTTTTGATTAATCCCAATGATTAAAAAGAATTTTGAAAAATGTGAGGCTTGTAGTAAAGCCAAAATAACTAAAAGGCCTCATTATCAAGTTGAAAGAAAATCTGAATTATTAGAATTAGTTCACACTGATATTTGTGATCTTGGAGGAATTTTAACCCGTGGAGGAAATATATATTTTCTCACTTTTATTGATGATTTTTTTACATTCACATATGTTTATTTGATGAAGAATAAAAGTGATGCGTTTGAAAATTTTAAAAATTATCTCCATGAGGTTGAAAATTAATTTGATAGAAAAATAAGAAGAATTAGAAGTGATAGAGGCCGTGAATATGAGTCTAATGAATTTAATTCTATTGTGAGATCATTGGGAATAATTCATGAAACTACTCCACCTTATTCTCCAGCATCAAATGGTGTGGCTGAAAGGAAAATAAAACTTTGGTAGAATTAACTAATGTCATGCTTATTAAGTCAAATGCACTTTTAAATTTGTGGGGTGAAGCTATTTTGACTGCATGTTATGTATTGAATAGGGTGCCTCATAAGAGAACAAAGTTAAAACCATTTGAGTTATGAAAAAATTACAAGCCAAATTTGAGTTATGTGAATGTTTGGGGTTGTTTAGCCTATGTTAGGCTAATAGATCCTAAAATTCAAAATTGGGTAAAAACGTTGCCACTTGTACTTTTCTTGGTTATGCTTCTGTCACGCCCCAAATCGAGGGACATGACCGGCGCCTGGCCGGGTTGGGTTGCCCCAGTCAAGCGGACCTGGGTGCCTTTCATTCCCACGCGTTAACCCTGTGATGATTGTTTCTCATTAACCAAATATTTTACCAATAATGACTGATTTCATAATAGATAAACATAACCATGTGATTGATTCACTAACAAGTTCATAATTTATATTTACAACGCCCCATACATATACATAGGCCACAATCCCACAGTTTACATGTCTATGGAGCCTCTAGGATACAAAAAGAGAAATACAATACTTGCCGGTAACAAGGCTCCGGCTATACCTTACAAAACCAAAATGAAATCTAAACCGAAGTGGCATGAACCACACAAGGTCCCGAGGAAGAAAGGGGATCACCAAAAACGGGCAGTGGAGGATGAAGGATACTACTGCCGATGTGCTGAAGTGCCTGCTACAGATCCACCTACAATCATAACACGAATGTAGCGTCCCCGGCAAAAAGGGACGTCAGTACACTTGAATTGTACTGGTATGTATGGACAAACTTTGTCCCAAGTAAACTCAAGCCATTAAATTACATTAAAACTAATCAAGCCAACCAACCATGTTTTCCATCTTTTACTCATTTCAGATAAGCCTCAACACAAGCACATTCAAGATCAACAAATGGAACAACAACCAATCAACAACATAAATTGCAAGTAGTCAAACATAGGAGCAATCAGTGCTCCCCAGGTTGCAAACTCTCCTGCTGTCTCCTTTCACAATTTCACATTTTTGATTTTTGTATAAATTTTCAATAGCGATTTCGATCGCTTTCCATCCTTATTGCCCCTAACCACCCTTATTACCTCGACCACCCTTATCACCCCAACCCACACCTTATTTCCCCACGTTGTGGCGCGCAACACGACCCCGCCTTACAGTTGAAAACACAACAATTTCAAACAGCAGAATATGTACTACACACAATTTCAACAAGTTCAAATAAGCAACTTACACATTGGTTCATGTTCTCAATTTCTTCTCAATGCCAATATCAAAATCAAGTTACAAGTATTCTAAAATCGAAAATGCCCACATAAGCATGTTCAACAATTTACCACCATTAAGGTGTTTCAAATTCCTTCCACAATAAGCCAAATATGCCATCACAATGGTTGTTCCCAATTCTTTACCAATCTCGATTAGCTTTTTATCTTTCCATTCATATTTCATACCACACCACACGTAGTTCAATATAAATCAAATGCTCAACAGGGAAATCAAAGAATTACGTAAAATTTCTCAATTTGACACGTACCAAAACAATTTGCACACATTTGGGCGATTTTACACCTGGTGGTGAGTTTTCTTCCGTTAACTTCCTACTTTATGCTTACCCACGCTATCTTACTTGTGCCAACCTTGTTCTTGAAGACTCTTACTTCTACTCACTTCTTTTTACTAAAAATCAAGTTCAATAATCATGCATGAGTGTAAAAATTCTATTTTCAAAAGCTATTATATGCAAACCTCTCTTTACCCAATTAAAACTGAAAGTCAAAGAAAAATAGTTAGGGTTTTTACCTTGAAAAGATTGGGAAGTTGAATCCTTGCCCTAAGATCCCTTGGAATTAAGGTAGTTAGAACAATCCTTGAAGATGCAAGATTTCTCTCTCTAAAAACCCTCTCTTCTCTCTCTAATTTTTGGTAAGATGATATGATAAAATGAAGAAGAAGTGTGTTATATTAAAGAAGGGATCGGGTCAAAATGTTATAAAAATCTGGGCCGGGGTCAAATATGCGGTCACTATGCGACCGCAGAATCCACATGCGGTCCGCAAAGTGACCGCAAAATGGCCTCAAAGTTATGCAGG